>JAKUHH010000229.1:42792-227773 GCA_022701365.1 Mycocentrospora acerina | reverse complement strand
CCACGTTGACTGTGCACGTGCTTAGTCGTTACATAAATAGAGTAAAATTTTAATAAATATTTGTAGAATATTTTTAATCTTAGGTTTTAGAACTATTTTAATATTAAAGAAGTTTTAAAGATTCTTTTTAAAATAAATTAAATATTTATAAGTTTATATTTAAGATACTAATAAAAAAGTTAAACTTTACTTAAAAATATTATAAAGAGCTTAAAATAATAGAAAGCTTTATAAATTTTATTTTAGCTATTAAACTAAAAAACTCTTTAAATATAAAAAACTGATCTTTCTAATCTTACTATAAATCCTATATAAATTACTATTATAGTAACTTAATATAAAGTAAAAGTTCTTTATTAATATAATATTTTTTTAAATATATTAAAATTTTAAGTAATTAAATTAGAGAGAGTTTAAAGTTTTAAATATTTAATATTAAAAAATCTTATTATTATTTACTTTAGATGCTAATGTTCTTCTTTTTTAAAGTGTACTTTATACTNAGCTTTATAAATTTTATTTTAGCTATTAAACTAAAAAACTCTTTAAATATAAAAAACTGATCTTTCTAATCTTACTATAAATCCTATATAAATTACTATTATAGTAACTTAATATAAAGTAAAAGTTCTTTATTAATATAATATTTTTTTAAATATATTAAAATTTTAAGTAATTAAATTAGAGAGAGTTTAAAGTTTTAAATATTTAATATTAAAAAATCTTATTATTATTTACTTTAGATGCTAATGTTCTTCTTTTTTAAAGTGTACTTTATACTCTTTTTACTAGCAAATAGCGGGGCGTTGAGTGAATCCGGGCGTTGAGTGCACGGACACGGTACCTCTAACGACTTTTGGGCTGCCCCACCCGGACCATCAGCTCGTTTTGCAGGAATCCAGAATGTTAGCGGCCATGCCCACGCGTCACCCAGCGCTGCACTGACCTACGTACCTGACATAGGTAAGAAGCAAGCAATAAATTCCCGTAAAAACTCAACCATTTGATCTTGAGCTGCCTAGCTAAGGGGTACGGCAACTATCGACCAGTTCGAAAGCTCCCAGCAAGCGTTTCTTCTCACAAATTACCCGTTTTTTTGAACGCACTCCTAGCTTTACTGCCTGCTTTAGGAGACGCGATATCTGGCACGAGTCAGCCTTCTGTCTAGGATCTTGTTCCCGTAAAAGGCATCAAGTTGGGCGTTCCTAGGATCCATCGTTTTCCATTTGCGCTACTTGCTCTAACGAAATTTGGTCTAAGAATCGCATTAACTTCCTCACTTTTAGCATAGGTATAGTTTTGTCACAACTGTCATTGAACGCCGGCGATTTTTTCGACCCAAAATACTGTTGGTAGTGGCAGTTGAGGCGTTCGCGGAACTCTGGAAGAAACTGTTGAATTATTGCCGAAATCTGAACTACGTGCTCGCTAAGGCGTCTAGATCTCCAATACCGTTGCGCACGTCTATCCGTCGACAAACGAACGCCGTCGCCTATATGCTTAAATCCGAATCCGAATCTTCAAACTTCAGACACCCTCCAGTCATCTTAGCTAAAATGTTCTAAACACTTCCTGCAACCTCCCTAAACCACTGGCTCAAGGCAACTGTCAGCACACCTGGCAGCTCCTAGACGTCCTTTACTACTAAGTAATACCTAAACAGAAACTTCTCTATGTAGTTCTACCTAAACACCTTCCCTTAAGGGTAATTTCTACAGGCTGTAAATCTAAAATCTAGGTGCACAAAGTCTATTACTACGTAGACCTAGCGCAGGTCCTGATCTCGTCATGTCTGTTCTCCCAGCAGCGGTGCGCTTACTTGTTCTTCACTGCCACATCCCTTACGCCAAAATAGACGCACCTTTTCTATAAGGAGTGATTCTAGGCAGTAAGGCAGAGATAGAAAGTAAGCAAGACTGCTATCTGCATAAAAAATAAGCATCTATTAAAGAACTATTAACTATAAGGTAACTTATACTTTACTACACACATTATATTTTAAAGCTATTATAAGACCTTTTGTACTATATCTATCTTACTTATATATACTATAGAACTAGGCACACTATAACAAATATCAAAAGTATTATTAGTAAAGAGGCAAAAGATTTTCTTATAAACTAGACTTTTAATAATATATACATAATCTCCATTAATAAAATTTTAAGATTGTTTAATATCTTAAGCTATAATTAGCATTATGAAGACTAATAAAAAACAGTGTTAATTAAAAAGCTGCATAGCTAAAATGTAATTTCTAATACCTATTACTTCTCTACTAAAAACACTTATACCTAGTACTATAGTATAAATTAAGCACTAAATTAAGCTTATATACCTATAATCTAAACTACTTTATTATACAGATACTTTTTTTAAGTAACTAATATACAGGGCTTATTATAGTAGCGTAACAGCTATTAACAGTATGCATCTGTTATAGGTGTTAAATAGAACTGCCTAAGTTAAATTTACTAAGACATGTTGCAAGGCTAGTGTAACGTTCACAACGTCACATCCTATCATTACCCCTGAGTCAACTGATACCTATCTGATAGCCACCCGTTTCGTACTCGCCTTAAATGGCAATCCTAAGAAGGGGTATATAAGGTGGCAGCCTATGTAGTTTAAAAGAGTAGTTTTTCTGTATCCTTTTGTACAAGACCTATAGGTGTAGAGAATAGTATCTTTGGTATATTCTCTAGTCCCAGCACTCCCATATGCCTCGCAGTGGACATTCGGACCCCATTCGGATCACTCTCTTATAACCTGCGTCGTTACAGCTAGCATGTTAGTACGCCTATAACACTAACTGCTCCTAAGCACTAGTAATAATGTACACAGGCTTTATTAGCCCTACAGAGATTTTTTTACTAATCTGTATTTATAGTTAAAAGAGACTAGTAGTCTACTTCTTTACAGCTTTATTAATTTAAAGGCAGTTATGTTATTATTTAGACACTAATGCCTATTACTCTAGCTGCAAAGTGCAAGGAACCCTCTTAAT
The DNA here is from genome assembly GCA_022701365.1 of Mycocentrospora acerina. Classification (NCBI taxonomy): domain Eukaryota; kingdom Fungi; phylum Ascomycota; class Dothideomycetes; order Pleosporales; genus Mycocentrospora; species Mycocentrospora acerina. Next base: position 224,766 of record JAKUHH010000229.1, on the reverse strand, counting down.
ATTTAGATTATAACATCTGTGCATATCAAGATATTTCTGTATTAGCTAAGATATGGCTGCAAAAATACAAAAAAAGGTACTGCTACTCATTATACCCTCTCTAATTAACTAAGTTCTGTATATATATACTCCTAAGCTCTCTATCTAACTACTAAATTATTTAATATACTGCTTTTATAGAACTGTAGTAGTGCTGCTTTTATCTTTTACTTATATACTACTACATCTTAAGTATAAAGAGGATAAAAGAAAAGAGCTAAATACATATTAAGTATAAAGCTACTAAGAGAGAGTTATAATAAGTATAAAAGTTAGTTACATATAGTGCTAATACTAATATAGATAGAGAAGAAAAAGGCTACAGTATTTAGAAAGAAAAAGAACTAAGATAGCAACTTCTGTTATTTTACAGTAAGGTTTTTCTGCTAGAATTGTCTAAATTTACATAAAGATGCTGCAGTGTATCTAGCTCTTCAAACTAGACATCTTGACTGTTAACATGATTTGTCCTGTAGAACATGGCTACCAGTCTTATGGGAGAGCCGTCATGGTAGTGGCTAGTGAGGTGTTTGCGAGCAGTACGCGGTTCAGCGAATCGGCCTGCTGCGCTTTAAGCTGTCCTTGATCAACAGCTGTTACTAGCAAAGAAAAAATTAAATGATGTAGACACTTGTAGCAAGCCTATTAAATCTGCTGACACCACTAGGCCTACGTGTTGAAAGACTGATATTAAGGTAGGTTTAGATACAAAAAATTAAGAATTAAAAGACAGTCTACTTCTTTTTAAGTTGAGATGTCTGTTAAGAAAGGATAAATAGAGTGGAACTAGTTGGGTATAAGTTAGAAGACGAAAAATAATAAAAAAAAAGAGCACAGCATGCAGCCAGATGTTTATGTGACCAAAGTCTGACGTGCAATGAAAGCGCTCAACCCCAAGAATTTGCCCAAAACTCCATTCCCAAGTCTGATCAACACCAACGCCTTTTGGGACCTGATGGCAGCTAAGCCTTGTCCAATAGCTCACTCATGCTTAAGAACGGAGAGCGCTGTCGTGTTATGGTCGCCTCACAGTCGACATATTGATCTCCAATGTACTGAGTGCCCCCTCAGTCTTTAGATATCTAGCTCGGCAGGCCATTTGTCCGAGACGACGCCAAACTGTGAATCGGTCTCGCCAACATCTTGCTGCTGCAAGACAGGGTTGTGTGGCGGCGCTACGACTGGGGGACGGGTAGCTGGGGCAGGAGTGACGGTGCCGTTTGCTGAGCCAGCGTATGTGGCGTCGACGCTGTGGTGGGGATCAGTACTGTGGAGGCTCCTGAAGAAGCGGAGCAAGACGAGACCTACGACGGGGTGGTAGGATAGTGCTGTACAGTACCGATATGGGGAGGGGCATGCCCCTCGGTGACGATGTGTATGGCAAGAGTCATGGCGTAGGTTGTAGGAGTTGACAGTGGTGGGGGTGGGGGCGCGGACTAAGAGTCACTGGCCACTGTGTGGTTGTATGGTTGTACGGTTGTATGGTAATATCAGAAGGGTGAAGGGAGAGAGGCGGTCGTGTTGAAGATGCCCGTGAGTGAATAGACACATGGCGGCCGTTGTTTATATACAGGTATAAGCAGTGTGAAGGACCTGTTGTCAACGCCTGCGCGCGCAACTTGGATCGACGCAGAGCTGGCGCAAATGTGCCGAGCAATTCTCAGGCACATTCATTTGCTTGTAGCTATCCCTGCACACGGATCGGGAGCTTGCATGGGTGACGTGAGGGTGTTCCCCAAAACACTCAGGGCAGGCAGGCATGCTCAGGACACCGCTGTCGACAAAGGATGCTAGCCCGCAGAGGTAGTGGCATCCGTGCAGACTGGCAAATGGGAGGACAAAGTCCCCGGCCATGTATGACCTGATTCGAAGTCTGGTCTTGTCATGTCGTCTTACCCGCGGCGTGTGCGCGATGGGCGACCCCGCCACACTACTTTCTCCAGGCCCAGAACGAGCATGAGCGCTCATCCGGCCGGCCCAAGCGGGCGTCAACCTTTCGCACAAACCGATGCAGCATGGCTGGCGCTATTCTTGAAGGGGTATACGGAGAGATCGTCGTCCTGCTGGTGGTCGAGTGCCTCTTAACTCGCCTGTGCCTGGCTGCTCTTCACCCGGCGTCGTCAATAGCCTGTGGCCCTTTCCCCTAGACTCGGCCAAGCTCCCGCATTGTTGGTTGCGAGGTCCATCCTTCCCTCCTGACGCGTGCATTTGTGTGTGTAAGTGTATGTATGTATGTATGTGGAAAGACCATGTGCGCCATGCAAAGGGGCCATGGCTGGTGTTTCAGCACAAACAATAGATCGACGACAAGGACGCGCCTGGTTGGTTGGTGGGTCGGTGGAAGCTTCAGGTCTCGCAAATGCAGTCCGAGTCCGACCAGGCTGTCGAGGGGTCAACAAAGTACAGCCGAGGCGTGACGAACGGTCTGCCGCGAGCGGCAGTCAGCCTTCCCCTTGCGCCCTGACAGCCACGATGAAAATTCCCTGCAGTCGTCCTAATTTCAGCGGCTTCCGAGATACGCGAATACTCCATGCCTCGGGCTTTTGGGGAAGAGTGCGCCACAGCTACAAGCGGCGTTTGATGGGATTCCAAGGCAACAACGTTGGGCATTTCGCTCTTTGCAACGCTTGCCCGCTTTTCACCGCCAATGTTTCCCACGCAGAAACAAATGCTCCTTGACCGTGATGAGCGAGTCTCGGTAGCGAGGCGGAGAGGGCAGGCAAGCTCAACTGTCAGCCATACAAAGGACACGCATACACGTATCCGCACATGAACTGTTGACCGGTGCAAACCCGTACCTTGCCATGCGCATGATTCTCTAGAGTCGTCGCAAGGTCTTTGATGTCAAGACCATGACGCTAGTACACTAGGAAATTGGACACCAGGTCACAACGTCGCACCACAACATCTCGAGTAGTCGTCCAATCGTGTTTGAGCGGCAACTGGCTTGGCTCTCTCGGCTCCAGCAAGACGGACCAACCACTAGGACTGCAAGAACCATGCTCCCGGTACGCTTGACTCAGGACAAGGCAAACGAATCCGTGCGCATACCATACGACACATGCATCGCGCAGAAACCTTTGCGGCAGAATCTTACCAGCTTGTGCAGAACGTGCGCTTTGCGCTGGATCCCCTGTCGCTGGATCCCCTGTCGCTGCCGATCGTTCTGTCACAATGGTGCTGGTGATGATGCTGATACGAGGTCGTGTGTTCGCGACTCAGGATATCACTTACGCAGACGCTTTGTCGAGCAGCCAACGCACGAGGCGTGTGTGTTACCGTGATACCCGGCATCTCCCTGTCGTGACACTGCAGCCATCAGCGGTGCCGCGTTCGCCATGGGCGAAGCGTGGAACCGTCACCAAGCGGATTCGACATGCCCGATTCCGCATGAGTTGAACCGACATTGCTGCAACCCCGGTCTGTCGCTTCGCCCACGATGCCAGCTGCTCCTGCCATGGAGATCGGCCCCGAAGCGCTAGCAATAATGTCTTGGGGCTCCTTTAGTCGAACGGGTATTTTTAACCTTGACCTTGAACGAGACGAATGTGCACTAACCCTCTATAGCAAATGTGTACACCTAAATCTACACCCAACACAGTCTAGCGCATCACTCCTCTACAGCTTCGACCAGTCGCACCGCAGGCCATTGCGTCACCGTTCGAGAACGCGGATTGCCGTCACGCACGCCCATCCGCACACCCATCTGTAAGTCCGTCCGCATGCCCATCTGCACGCTAGCTGTTACTACATGCAGAGCGCATAGAATCCCAGACACACGAAACACACGGCCCCCAATGCGACGTTTCTGCGTTGGCCCATATGCAGTCGCAGCGAGACAGACGGAGAAAACGAGGCTCTGCCCCATCCTCTCTTTGATTGATCAGGTTCCAAATGCACAGGCCCCTGTGCCTGTGCATCTGAGCACCAGAACATGCAACGGGCTGCTCTCACAGAGCTGCAGTAGTGCTGCTCTCGTCTCCTGTTCACGCACCTCCAGACCGCAAAGGCAGAGAGGACAACGCACAGGGCTCGTGCGCGTCGGAGGCGCGGCAGGGAACCAGTCTCATCTGCACGCTGTGCTGATGCCGATACGATGGAGGAGAGGAGAGCTACAGGCGGAATCGAGACGGTGGCCTTTGCCGTTTCGTCGTGAAGTTTGCGTTGGAAGCGTCTGATAGGCTGGCTGGCCGACCGAACATGCGGATGCTGTTCCATATTTGGCTGAGAAGCCCAGACGTCTAGACTGCTGACATGCTCGTTCTGTGCGATTCAATACGTGGGTTTTGGTACCTATTACTAACCTACCTCCGGGCCGTTACGGTTGTGGCTGGTGGGGGTGGTTTGTCGAGTCAGCCTGCCACGCTCTGAGCAGTCAACCCCCAATCCACAATTGTTACAAGAAAGAACGGATTGAGAGACGTGAAAGTCAGTATCAAGTCTGCTGGATCCAATGCCGTGGCTGGATCTGCGAGTCACTAGAACGATCTTAAAGCACATGTAAACGCAAGAAATTGATTCTCAAAAGTCAGGCTAGTAGAAGCGAATTGCCTACGAGGCAGGAATAATAGGGTATATGTAAAAACCGAACAAAAAAAAGAAACGCAACATGCTACTCAATGCATATGCAGCCAAGGCTCGACAAGCAAAGAAGCCACCAATCCAACTGTCTTCATAAACTCCACACTCAGGTCCGAACTATACCAACGCCTTTCCCCAACCCACTGGCCAACAAGCCTTCTAACCCAACAGCCCATGACTAAGACAAATACAGAGCACCGTCATGCCCCAGAACTCCATGGTGAACACACACAGGACCGTACATCCCCCTACATATTGTGCCTCGAAGCACCGAATTGACTCCCAGTTCTCAGATATCCAGCTCAGCGGGTCGTATATCCAAGACGAGGTCAAATTGTGAACCGGTATTGTTCACGTCTAGTTGTTGCAAAACGGGGTCTTGAGGTGGTGCTACGACCAAAGTTGGGGGAGGTGTGGCGGTGTTGGCGTTGGTTGAGGTTGCGCGTGTGGCGTCGACGCTTTGGTGGAAGATTAGCACTGCGAGGATTTCTGATAAGGAGGAAGAGGAAGAGGAATATGAAACTTACGAGGGAGTGGTGGGATAGTGCTGTACAGTGCCGATGTGGGGAGGGATATGATCCTCGATGACGATGTGTATGGTGAGAGCCATGGTCTCAGTTGTGGGAGTTGAAAATGGTATGTGTGTGAGCGAGAGAGCGAGAGAGAGAGCGAAAGAGAGAGAGGAAGAGGTGCCAAAAGTTGTCGACCTCGATACGTGATTGTGTATTTGTATCACAACGGTGAATAAGAGGGAGGTAGCTGGGATGTGGATGCCATTGAGTAGGAATGGGGCACCTGTCTGTTATATACACGAGAAAATACTGGCATTGTGGAGGACTTGCTGTCCAAGCTTGATTGCGCAAGCTGGGTGGAAATACGCACAGTGCATCTGCTCCAGGGAGCAGGGGTAGCTTCACACACTCTTTTTCGCTCCAGGGCAAAGGTGCTTGGGTGCTTGGGTGCCTGGGTGCATAGGTGCATAGGTGCGTAGGTGCACAGGTGCACAGGTGTATAGGTGCATAGGTGCATAGGTGCATAGGTGCATAGGTGCATAGGTGCATAGGTGCATAGGTGCATAGGTGCATAGGCACCTGTACACCTGTACACCTATACACCCATGCGCCTTTGCACTGGAGCATCCAACGCTCCTTGACCGATCATCCCTTTCTCTGCAGCCCTATAAGCAGAAAGAAAGTGTCGAAGCTTGCTTGGGTAGGTAGGGCTGAACGTTCGGGAAGAGCCTATCATCGTGGGTGGCATGCGTCGCCCACATCAAGGCCCTGCACAGTGCCGCTTTCTCGAAGCCTAGTTACATTGAACGGGATACTCGATCTGGCTAGCGCAGATCCATCGATGCCTTTGGCCTGCTTTTGATCTGCTCTTCTGATGACGCTTAGAGATCCTAACCGTCCGTGCCGTCTTTGGAACGAATGATTGTCGATTCGCTTATGCCTGGCAATGCTCCTCTTGAGCCCTTCCGCGCCCTGCCTTCCTTCCCGACTGGTCCCTGCAAAGCTCCCGCACCAGGCCATGGCAGGGCTTTATCTCTTCATCGCGGCGTATGTTGACAGATTGTTTGCACAGGGAAGTGATGCTAAGGTTTGACTTCCAACCAGAAAAATAGACAACAGTAAGGATGCGCCTGGAAGCATTAGGATCCTGCAGAATCGTTCTAGCCTGGTCACCGCCGGGGAACAAGAAGTCACAATGCTGTCGTGACATGAAACAATCCATTCCATCCCATTCACCAATAATGGCTAGTGTGGAGAGGTTCATCGAGCCTTGACAGGAAAATTGCACTCCGGCCAGTAACCGCCCGCTATGGTATGTGCGTCGGCGACGTTTTCTTTCCCCGTTGCTGCCCTTATGACAGCGGCATCCAGGATCCGCGAGTAAGCTTTCCTCGCCGGTGCACAGACTTGGATTGGATGTACCTATTCAACTCTTGGAGAAACGCCGGTGGAGATTACCAGTATCGTTTCTCGGGACTACATAGTGGCGAATTGGGCGTTTTGTCGTTCACAGCGCTTACCTGCTTCTCACCGCCATGTCCTCCGCACACAAACAATCACCCCCTTAAATATCATAGCGAGATGGGCTGATAACCAGGTGGAGTATGTAAGCATGCCCAAGTATTCTCCACGCACACAACACACGCTTACGCACACGCCGTTTACCGCTGCATGGTCTAGAGAAGTTACGCCATGCCACATCCATGGTGTTTTGGAGCCACGGCACCATAGCCTGATCACTAGGTAGTCGTCCAATAATAATTGAGTGGGTACAGAGCTGAATATCTTTAGTCTATCAGAACGCTCATCAACAACAGGAAGTGTGCTTCCGGTGCACTTGACTTTAAAAAAAATAAAGAAACTATCGCGACTGCCCGCATACAACATGTGCCGGAACATGTAACATGTGGAAGCCTTTTTTTTTGATACGACCTGATTAGTTCACGTACAATGAAGATCCCTGGACCTCTGCCATTGCTGAGAACCCCCAACCATTGTGTTAATGTCGGTGCTGGCGCTGATACTGAATACGAACTCGTGTGTCCCCATGGGCTCTTCTCTCTGGTCGCCAACACGCGAGGCGAACAACCCTGACCCATCTCCCTGTCACGCCATGACACCCATTAGCGATACACTGTACACTGTACACCGTGGGTGTACAGTGTACATGGCTCTAAGCGGACTCCACATACCGGTTCCGCACGAGTCAAACCAGCCCGTCGCCTCGGCTCACGGCGCCGCTGTCCCTGGCGTGACGATCGGCTCCGTCGCATTCCGTTAGCCAATCGGGTATTTTTTAAACCCCGGAAACTGCAGATTGCGCTCCATGTTCAGACGACCATGTCTAAACTGGACTAGCATACCGCAACCAGCGCTCCCTGTCGGTAGAGATTCATACGAAGAGCAGAAACGCCACCCTTCGCGGACACGCAAATCCCACCCCTTCGCCAATACTACATGGAGAGTGTGTGTAGAACGTACAGCTGAATACCTGCCTGCCCATCAACATTCGCAATGAGGTGGCCCTATTGAGACTCTGCACGCCCCTTTTTCTCCTTCTCCTCTTACACACACACACACGTTCTCTCTCTCCAGCTGCCCAACCCCTACATACACATACCCTATGCTTTCCTACGCTTAAATTTCAAGGTAGAGAGATTAGCGCTGCCGACGGGTACGTGCATGAGCCAGTGCACTGCCCAGGAGGAACTAGTCAGGGCTGTGATAGACGGTGGAAGCCACATTTCAGTTCACCGGCCGCTACCCTTGACTTCCCAATGTGTGACGGGCTCGCGGGTGTCGCTCCGGGCCTTCTGCCGCGCATGGATTCCAGCTGGTGAATCAGGCGCCTGCCGGCCAATATCGCCCGGCGCCGGCGGTATTCACCACCTGTCTACCCTAGGTACTTGGTCCTCCAGAATGATCAAATCACTTCAGGCTGTCACCAACACACCGCTTATGACGTCCATATCTCCGCACATCTACTCACAGACACCGTTTCCTATGTGTCTAACTCCGAATTCTCAAACTCCAAACACCATTTCCATTATCCGAAAAAAATTCTAAGCACTTCCTGCGACCTCCCCAAACCACTGTCTCAACGCAGCCGCCAGCACGCCTGGCAACTCCCTGACGTCTCTCACTACCAGGTAATACCTAAATGGGAATTTTTCCATGTACTCCTACCTGACCACCTTGCCCTTAGCGGTAACCTCTACAGGCTGCAAATCTAAAATCTAAGTGCACAAAGTCTAATTCCATGTAGACTTGGTACGGGTTCTGATCTCGTCGTATCTGTTCACCAAGCGGCGGTGCGTGGACGATTGCCCACACCTGCTTGTTGATAAAACCCCGCCACGTTGCTCTCTCCAAGCCAAAAACTGGCTAGCCCAAGCATGCACCAGCCCTGCGCGAAAACCGGTACACCAAGGCTGGCACAGATACTGCAGAGGGCAGCAGGATAGCAGGGCGATCGCAGTAATCTGACCGTCTTGGTCAATAGTTTAGTGCATCTTAGTTCACCTGTGCCTTGCTCCTCTTCACTCGACGCCTTCCATGGCCTGTAACCCCTCCGGGCTGCTCCCTGCGAAGCCCCCACCTTGGCAGTTACAAGATTCATGCATGCGTCGCGACATGTGCGTGAGGAGACTCCGTGCTCCCGTCAAGATACCAAGGCTTGAGTTTGGATCCAAATAAGATCCACGGCAAGGACGCGCGTGGTGGAGCACGAGCTGTCCCTTCCCTGCAATAAGCAGGGCCCGACAGGGCACAGTCAGGGGTCCGCAGTGAGTGGCTATCAGTCTTTCCATTTCTGCAAGATACACGAGTATGGCTTCTGTCAAAGAACGCGCCACAGCTAAGAGCGCGGTTTGTTGAGATGGCAGGGTGGCGGGCGAATTTGGGCGTTTCGCTGTTCGTTCTTCGCCGCCACATCTCCCACGCCGAAATAGACGCTCCTTTGCCATGAGGAGTAAGTCTCGGCAGTGAGGCGGAGATGGCAAGCAAGCAAGTCTGCCATCTGCATGAGAAACAAGCATCTACACACGAACCGTTGACCGCGAGGTAACCCGTACTTTGCTATGCGCAGAATGTTCTAAAGCCATCGCAAGACCTTCTATGCCATGACTGTCATGCTCATACACATACCATGGGACCAGGCATACTATGACAGAAGGTAAAAGTGTTGTCGGTGGGGAGGCTAAGGGTCGTAATTCAGACAGGACTTCAGACGATGCACGTTGTCTCTATTGTTCGAATTACAGAATGACTCCTCATCATCTCAGGCTATAATTGGCATTGTCAATGCTGATAGAATACAGTATTATTATAAATCAGTATAGCTGCGATGCAATTTCTGGTGCCTGTCGCTTCCCCACCAACAATACTCATGCCCGGTACCATAGTATAAATTAGGCACTGAATCAAACTCATTTGTCCGTGATCTAAACTACCACTTACCACAGATGATTTCTCAAGTAACTAATACGCGGAGCTTATTACAGTGACACAGCAGCCATCAGCGGTGCCGCATCCGCCATGGGTGTTGAGTGGAACCGCCTGGGTTGAATTTGTCGAGACGTGTCGCAAGCCTGGTCTGTCGGTACGCCCATGACACCAACTGCTCCCGAGCACTAGCAATGATGTGCAGAGGCCCTGTCAGCCCTACAGTCACTTTCCCACTAGCCTGTACCTGTAGCCAACAGAGACTAGCGGTCCGCTCCCCCGCAGCTTCGTTGAATCATGGGAGGTTGCGTCACCCTTCGGACGCTGATGTCCATCACTCCAGCTGCAGAGTGCAAGGAACCCCTGACATTTGAAACCCAACATACCTATGCGCACAATGAGATGTTTCTGCATTAGCCAAGGTGCAGTTGCAGAAACGCAAAAAGAGGCTCTGCTACCCCTCACATCCTCTCTAATTAAACAGGTTCTGCATGCACATGCCCCTAAGCTCTGTATCTAACTACTAGATTATGCGATGCGCTGCTCTTGCAGAACTGCAGTAGTGCTTCTTTTATCTCCTGTTCACGCACCGCCAGACCTTGAGTGCAGAGAGGATAACTAAAAGGAGCTTGTGCATGTCTGAAGCGCAAGGCTACTAGGGGAGAGATACAACTATTACGAGTCTTAGCCGCGCATAGTGCTGGCATTAATATAGATGGAGGGGAGGAGGGCTACGGTATTTAGAAGAAACCGCAACTGAGACGGCAACCTCCATCACTTCACGGCGAGGTTTGTGATAGAAGCATCTTGCTTTATATGAGGATGCTGTTCTGTATCTGGCTCTTGAAACCAAAATTCTTGACCGCCGACATAGCTTGTCCCGTAGGACACAGCTATCTCTGATGGCCCGCCAGCCTTATTGGAGAGCAGCCGTCACAGTAGTAGCCAGTGGCGTCCGTGAGCAGCGTGTGGCTCAGCGAATCGGCACGCCGCGCTACAAGCTGTCCTTAATCCACAAGTGTTACAAACGAGAACGGATTGAAAAATATGGGCATTATTGTTGAGATTATTAAACTCACTGATGCAGTTAAACCTACATATTGCTAGCACAGTTTCAAAGCATATACATATGTAAGACGTCAATTCTGACAAGGCAGGTCACTACTATATAAAAGGTAAGTTATCCAGCGTTGGCGTGATTAATAGGATGGGACCCTCAGAGTATAGGTGGAAAGACAACAAAAAAGAGCACAACATACAAACTTGCCCAGCTTATGCGACCAAAGTCCAACACGCAATGAAAGCGCTCAGTTCAAAAATTACCTTACCGTCAACTCCATTTCCAAGTCCGACTAATATCAACGCCTTCTAGGACCTGATGACAGGCAAGCCTTGTCTACCATCTTATTCTCAAGAATGGAGAGCGCCGCCGTGTTCCGATCCCCCGCGCTCAACACGGGTGGTACTGTATCCCAACACGTTATTCTCCAGTGGCCTGAGTCGGTTGCTCTGTCATTAGATATCCAGCTCGGCAGGCCATTTGTCTAGGACGACGGGGAACTGCAAACCGGCCTTGTCGACGTCTTGCTGTTGCAAGATGGGATCTTGAGGCGGTGCGACGGCTAGGGGACGAGTGGCAGGGTGGGTAGTGGTGACGGTGCCGTTTGCTGAGCCAGCATATGTGGCGTCTACGCTGTGGTGGAATAGTCAGAACTACAGAGGCTCGTGAAGAAGCGGAACAAGACGATACCTACGACGGGGTGGTGGGATAGTGCTGCACAGTACCAACATGAGGAGAGGCATACCCCCGGATGACGATGTGTATGACAAGAGTCATGGTGTTAGTTGCGGAAGTCGAAGGTGGCGAGAGAGAGAGAGGTGTCCAGAGTCATTGACTTCTATGTATGGTTGTGTGTTTGTGCCAGAAGGGTAGGTAGAGGGAAGCAGCTAGATTGTGGATACTGTAGAGCAAAAATGCCGGCGGCCGTTCACATTATACGTGTGAAGCCGTAGAAACCGTGGAGGACTTGTTGGCGAAGCTTGGTCGCGCAAGCTAAACACAGCCAGGCATGGCGCATATGCTGCGAGGAATTGCAGGGGGATACCTTCACCATTTCGCGCTCCAGTCCGTCAGTGCGCAAGTGCATGGGTGGGTGCGTCGGTATCTGGGGTTATGGGCGCGTAGGCGCATTTGCTCCTATAACGAGGCACTCTTTGTACCCGAGCTTCCAGCGCTCCATGACCTCAGCATCCCCGTACTTACAGCCTTGTGAGCGGAAAGAAAGCGTCGGGGCTTGCTCGGGTAGCCACATATGTGCCTTTGCAACATGTAAAGCTCAAGGTCAGTGTATCGCAAGCCACGGCAGTGGACGGAGCATGATAGGTCCCAGTCATGCTTGAATCTGTACAGACCGGCACACAGCTTTACCACCAGGTCTACTCACTACCAAGTAAGACTAGACGCTTGGTCTGAGATTGTTGTCGTCGTGAGTGATGCTATCCGATCCATGCCTTTCGGTGAAGCCTGAACGTTACCCGTTTCTTTGGGCCAAGCCTGTGCTACCTGATCTGGTCAGCATTGGTTACCATACCGGAGCCGGTCAGCACCGACAAACACGAACGTTTACCTCGCTTGCGTAGAGTCGCCTGACTGATGGCAGTATTTTGTAATGAAAATCGGTACACTTGTGCTTAGCAATGCTCCACTCGAGGCTTTGCGCGTCGTGTCCTCTTCCACGACTAACCCCTGTGAAGCTCCCCCATTGGCGATGGGCAGTGAGGCTCATCCTCTCGTTCTGGGATGTGCGTGGATAGATTATCTGCACAGTGAAAAGACGCTAAGGCTTGGGTCTTGTTCCAAACCACACGTCTCCGACAATGAGGTGCTTGGTTGGTGGAAGCCCCAGGGTCCCGCGAGAGCTATCGGAATTTACTGTTGCAGAGGGCCGACAAGGCACAATACAATGGCAACATAAAGATATCCCATATTGCCCAATAGCAACAGGTTGTTTAGAGAGTTCGTTTGATTTGTGCGGCATGGTTACGCCTTGATCCTGCGTAAGTGGCAATCCACCGTTACATGTGCCCCGACATGTATTTTCCCCCGTCGTTGTCCTAGTATTAGCGCTGTCCAGAATGTGCGAAGATTCCTTGCCGGCACGCAGACTCACGTTCTTCCAGCTTTTGGAGAAGATCGCTTGGAAACTACAAGTGAAGTTTGTTGGGACTTCAAAGTGGCAAGTTAGGCATTTTTTTCTTCGCTTTACTATGTTGGCCCCCAAAAGTTTTCTCAAATCGCCACTTTAGTCCACTTTGAGTGGAACTTCCCCCATTGGATAGGTATCATGGAAACAATCACATTCGAATCAATCGTAAGTTCTTTCTACACTTTCCGCGCGGAGTGGTGTTTTGAGAAAACTTCCGGGGATCACCATCGTACCTACCTGCTTCTCACCACCGTGTCTCCCATGTAGAAACAACTGCTCCTTTACCATGATTAGGTGGTTTGATAACCAGGTGTAGTTTGCAAGCATGCTCAATTGCTCTCCACACAAGCAACATTAACTTGCACATAAGCCGTTGATCGCTGTATGACCCGTAGAGGGCACGCTATGCCACGCGCACAATGTTCAAGAGCCGTGGCAAGACTGCGACGCTAATACATACATGTAGATGGGAGAAATGTGGGTAAAGTCAAAACAGCCACAAGAATGCACCGCAATGTCTTCAGCGGTTATTCAGTCATTGCTGAGTCTCTTTAAACCTGCATCTCTTGGCTCCGCCAAAGCGATTGTGGTTTACGGAGCGCCTGACGTTAATGCACGTCAGTTGCGTTTGTGCGCATGACATAAATGCGAATCATGCCAGGCGGAAAGCATTCTCGACAAGACCTATTCAGCTCACGCACAATGTGTAGATCTCGGGTGGGACCCATGCCACTGCTAATTGGGTTCTTGCTACTTTATGGATTTAGGTGCTGACGGTTATACCGATATTATGGCATCTAGTGGAACAACATCGTGTCTCCGCCGCTCAGGAAGTTGCCAACCCCAGACACTTTCTGAAGTGATCAACACGCAGGGCGTACAACTGTTTCGTCAGATCCATTTTTTGGCATGCCACAACTGCGATCAGTGGTTCAGTGTCCGACATGGATAAACGGTGGGCCTGCCATCTGGCGGATTCGACATACCGATTCCGCACCAGTTGAATCAGGCCGTCGACTCGTTCACGGCCCCGCCAACCCCGCCGTGGGGATTGGTCTTGATGCATGTCGTAAGCCATTTTTAATCCCCGAGATTGCCTGCTAGGCCGCTATTCTGTAAATCTTCTCTTAACACTAGCAGGGGCTGCGGGAGTGTTAAATTATCAAGACAATAACCTTCAAAGAAAGGTATTAAAACCCATTAATAATATGTAATTAGCATGTGGCAGTGTTCAACTTAACAGGAAAGAGGGTTATATGATGTTTCAACGCTAATTTGATTGATAGATTCGCGTCCTATCGTTCGTGCTAAGCCATGGCTGCCGTTAGCCCCTGTTAGCGTATAAAGAAAGGCTGAGATTTTTACGGTATTATGACCCTACATAAACCGTCCATGCGCCAAGTCAACTAGGTAGTACAACTTGAAACCGTACCCAGCAGACGTTGTAGTGGGCCAAGGTTGGTTACGCCACCACCTTCGCGAACCCACCGTCCCAATAGGCAGGTCATGCCTAGCTGCGTCACCCGCACCAACACCCCAACTACGTAACTAGCACCACAGGAAGGTCTGTGCCCGAAAAGGCATTCCTACCTACCACTACTGATTCACATTGAGGCTCTGCTGCATCCTCTTCCCACAACCCCTCTCTCAATCTTCAACGGCTCATATTCTAAATGCGCACATCCCATGCTTTCCTCCTCCAAGCATCGTAACACACGACATGCTTACCCTCCCAGATCTGCTCTTGCTTTGTATTCACGCCCCTACGCCATATATTAGAATCAGAATGGATAGCCCCTAAGACATGAACGCGTGTGGTATGGAGGCGTGGGTGGCGAGGGAGCCATCGCACCCATGTTTGAACTGGATCACCAGGTGCTGTGTAATAGGCGAATGGATATCGCTCCGCGCCTTCCGCACACGCATGGATTCACGTTTAGTGCATGCAAGCGGCCCCATGACGGCAGCATCCACGTAGACGCCTCAGGCTGTACATCTATCCACCTGGTCCCAGGTCGAGCAGTCGCTTCAGGCTGTCGCCAACATATTTGCACACCACCTATGACGTCAAAGTCCTCATTGTTTATGTACGCTTTCACACTTCTACACACACACAAACGCCGTCTCCAATAAGCTTAAACCAATGTCTTCAAACTCCAAACACCCTTTCATCCTCTCCAAAAAAAAGGATCGTCTAAGCGCTTCCCGCAACTTCTCCAAACCACTGCCTCAATGCACCCGCCAGCACACCCGGCAGCTCCCGGACGTCCCTCACCACCAGGTAATACCTAAATGGGAATTTTTCCATGTACTTCCACCTGACCACCTTGCCCTCGGGGGTAATCTCCACAGACTGAAGATCCAAAATCGATGTCTTGTCTTGCTCCTTCTTCTTCTCCAGCGCCCCCTCCTCAGCTTGCGGCTGCGCCGCCGGGTTATCCGACGGGACCGGCACTGGCGCAGCTGAAGGCGGCGAGGCGCTCGAGTCGATAATGACAAAGACAATCATAACTCGCTCCTCCTGCGCCTTGCGGACAAGACGTTGAATTTCGGCGTGAGAGTCGCATATGCCGTCACTCACGACGATCATGAGTTGCCAGAGGTCTTCGCCCGCGGAACTGGAGCCCTTGCGACGTGCTTCAGAGAAGAGCTCCAAACTCCTGTCTACGAGGCCTCGCACGTTTGTCTTCTTGGCTTCAAAGCCGAATTGCTCGAAGACGCGGACACCGGACTCGGAGGTGAAGGGCTTGTCGAAGTCGTGTGCGACGTTGACTTCATCGCCAAATCCTACAACGCCGACTTCGCCGACTTCCAGCATCGCCAAGGAGCGCGTTACTAGAGTCAGGGTCTTGAGTGCGAGGTTGCTGGCGCCGGACTCGGCCATGGACTTAGAGTCGTCGAGTGCGATAAGGACTTGGTAGCTTCGCTTGCTTGGCTGGCTTCGTCGGAGCCAGATCTTGTCTCTCTTATAACCTGAGGCGATGTACGGAATGATGCGCTTCAGGTTCAGACGCTTACCAGTGCGGAAGTCTCCTCGCAGCTTTGTTGCGAGCGTAGGCGCAAGAATGAGGCGGAGATGCTCCGTGAGTTGTTGAGAGAGCGCATGAGTTGCACTCTCGTGTGAGAGCCAGAGAGAGCGGGCAGAAGATGCAGGCATAGTCGTGGGCGTGAGATGTGTGAGTTCGAGTTGTGTCTCCACATCAGCGACAGATGAGGTATCGGAAACATCTTCTTCCAACGGCATTGCGTCTTCCATGTCCGCATCCTCTTGGTCAGCAAATGGCTTCTGCTCACCAACAAAAGCTTGAGGCTGGCCATCAGTGGTGTTGGCCTGCTGTTGTTGTTCCTCCTGCTCTTCTTGTTGTTGCTCCGCATCCTGCATGTCAACGTCCTGCTCAGCGTCCGCCATTTCCTGATCGTTGTCCTCTGGTCGAGTAGGCATCTTCTCCTCGTCGTCATTCACAGGCATAGCCATATCGTGATCCAGAGCTTTAGCTTGTTCTTCAGTTGCCGTACCCAAGGCTTGCGTATCAGCTTGCGTGTCCTCGTCAGGAAGGTGCTCAAAGTCAGCATCGGCCATATCAACCTCCTTGTCAATTTGCTGGACCTGAGTCTCATCCTTTTCGCGGGCCTCAGAGATCTGCTTTTGCTGGTTGTACCACTTCTCTAGCACATCGCCCAACTTCTTGAAAGACTGATTCTCGCGAGACTCTTCGTTCTGCTCGCTGCGGCCACCAGCATCAGGCTGGGCTGTCTGTCCAAGAGTGCCATCTTCGGCAGTGTTTTCTTGCTTCTCGGACGACTCGCCCTCCTCGCCTTCATCACGATTGGCAGCGCTAGCGGAGGCCTGTTCATTCTTGTTCTTGTGGGCCTCCTCATTAGCTTCTGTTCCGGCTCCGGCTTCCGCGTTAGGATCAGCCTGGTCGGTGTCTTTCGTGTCGCGAGGATCGTTGTCGGGAATGTTCTCATCAGGCAGAGGAACCGCGTCGTCGTCCATGGGCTCTTCACCCTCTTCCTCTTGGTCTTCCGGCGGCTGTTCCTCGTCTTCAACATGGCCGGTAGTGTCCTTCTCTTCCTCGCCTTCTTGCTCAGGCCCAATCTCCTCGTCCACGGTATCAGGCTCGGCACCAGCATCGCCTTGGTCGTCCATCTCGTCTTCGGGCAAGTCGTCATCACCCATATCCATATCGCCAATATCATCATGCTCCTTCTCATCGTCATCCTGGCCGTCGATATTGAGATCTTCAGGCAACTCAAGGGCTTCTTCTTCCTTGGCATGTGGATCCATCTCCTCAGTCTCTCCCTTTCCAACCTTCTCCTCTTGATCTTCACCCTCCATCTCCATATCCTCATCTTCGTCTGCACCCTGCTTGTCGTCCTTCTCGCCGTCCTCTCCTTCTTCCTTCTCCTTCTCCTTCTGCTCACTGTCGTTCGCAACCTGCTCCTCTTTATCCTCGGTTCCAACATCCTGCTTGCCCTCCTTATCCTTTGCATCATCTTCCTCTTTCCCGCCATCATCCCACATCTTTTCGTCAACCGCGCTCGGTCCAAGATCATCAACGCTCCCCACTTCACTTTGGACATCATCCTCACCCTCTTCTCCCTCTTCATCGCCCTTTTCTTCTTTCTCGCCGACATCCTCAGTCTCGCCTTCCATATCTTGCTCTCCCATATCCACAGCATCATCCTCTTCCTCGATACTGCCTTCACGCTCACCCTTCTTCTCTTGTGCCAACTCTTCCAGGTCCTCATCTTCTTCAATATCCTTAGAGATGTCTTCTGCACCTTCGCCCTCACCAAGACCCGTTCCAGACTCCAGTTTCTCATCCTTTCCTTGCTTGTTGTCTGGCGATTTCTCGGGAGGCTGACAGAAGCCCTGGGTACCGATTTGGATGAACGATTTCGACAAGCGGTCGAGGAACTTTGCAGTTGATGCGTGCAGTGCGTCAAAGCGACTGAGAAGGTATTGGTGCGATACGACGTACTGGTTTAGAATAGGCTGGATCGACGTGAACAAAGCAGTCACCGCGGACAACTTCTCGTTTTCGTAGAGATGCTGTATGTTACTCAGAATGGCCTGCACCGCTTCGCTGATCTGCAAAGTGTGGAGACCATTGATGGCAGCTGACAGTGCTTGTTCTTCATTGACCATCCAGGTGGCGTCGTCAGTCGAAGAAGGAACATCTTTCAGTGCAGCTTCTACATCTTGCATAGAACCTAGAATCAAGTCAAGAGAGCCGAATATGTCCCTTGAAGAATCTTCAAGCGTGATTCGCATGTCCTCTGAGAAGTCGATAGCTTGGATATCTGGGTATTGCAAGACAAATGGCTGCACATGCTTAAGTACCGTTCTCGAGATGTCGTTGTTGTTGATCCAGTCCTCGAAAGCGGCGCGGAACTCAGACAAGCTGGCCTTGATCGACTCATTCAGAGTGTGGTGTACTTCAGACTGAATATTGGCGGGTAGCTCAGGTAGCTTGCTAAACTCATCGACCAACTCCTGCAGCTTGACAGTCCACTCCCGCATCCCGCGAAGCAGGGAATCTAGAGCATTTGTCTTACCAAGCTTTGCCTGCGCTGAAACGACATCCGTGGCTGTCTTGAGCATAGCAACGAGCCACTTCAAGGTGGGCTGTAGGGATCTCGTAGCCTCGACTTGTCCCTCAGACGCCCACGTGAGTTGCCCGTTGATAGGCTGGCAGAGATCCGCCACCAGCGCTGCAGGAGCTTGCACATCCTTCAAGTTCGTCGAGGCCTTGCTGAGTATATTCCTCTGTCGAATTGCAATGTGTAGAAGTCCCTCGATGTACCCGATACTCTTAGCGACATCATTTGCCGTTAGGTCTGACGAGTGCTCCTTTGTCACGGCTCTCACCTGCGGCATAGACATGAGTGCCTTGTGCAAGTAGTACTCCGCGGTGCGTCCATATCCCTCTCCAACTAAAGGCATAGTGGAAAGAATTGTCGAAAGCTCATCCTGCTTGACCAAAGTATCGACGCTGAGATTAGACTTAACACCCATTTGTCGCAACTCCTTCATCGTATCAGCGTAGAGTTTACGTTTTTGAGTCTTTAAGTGCTGGACTGTTTCTTTATTCTCTTCGTTGAGTGTCGAAGGCGTGGCTTTCTGCAGCTCCTTGATGGAGATCTCGAGATCGGTGATGAAGGTGTCAATGTACGACGCACCATCGACGCTCGCAACGCTCGGCGAAGACAAGTTGCGCATCATGTTGACCGTGACTCCGAGGTTCTTGAATCGTGACGGCCGGTCAGCCCATCCAGGAACGCTCTTGTCACAAAGTTCGAGAATCTCAGGATTGATGGCAGTACCGACTGTCTCCATCGTAATATTCCGAGCAAGTTGAGTCTCATCTGGGAATCCACTCCTGGAGATCCCAGCAACGGGCTGATTGAGCACACCCCTAAACTTCCTGACCCACTTGCTCAGCTTTCGATGACTCGTCTTCGCACTCTGCCTCAGAGCATCGATGTTAGTATCCTTCCAACTGGCAAGCTTGATCACATTGCTGACTTCCTTCTCGAGCTTCTGTCGTCCCTTTGCAATCGCCTCATGCACTGGCTTCTCGAGGCGCGAGAAGTACGCGATGAAATTGTCAAGCGCAATGTATACGATTCGGAAAACCTGAACGTCTTGCATGCGCATCGCAGCATGTTGTCGGAGTTGCTTGAGTAGCACAATACGCTGTTCATACTGTCCCAACGTAGTGTTCTCAAAGAAGCTCTCCAGTGTCTTGAGCAGGTTCTTCGCATGGATCTTCATCTCCTTCTCGTCGTCGATGCTTTCTGAAGCCGCTATGATCGTCTCAAATGCGACGAAGAACCAGCTCTTTGCGTTGTCGCGACACTTCTCCATCTCCAAGTCGAACAATCGTGCCCAAGTTGTAAGCTCGACCTGTCTCCAGCTGACTAACAGTCTTGTGAGATCATCATACAAGTTGGCAGTGCTGTACTCTTTGCTTGCAACCTTCTGCCATTCATGCATGTACGAATGCAACTTCTCAGCCTTGGTAAGGAACTTAGCCACTGGATCGACATGGCGGAAAGCAAGAGCTTCGTCGCAAGTACGCAGGACTTCCGAAAGCGTCATATGTTCAGGCCAGATGTTGCGGATTTGGCGGTAGCGGGCCTGCACATTGTGAACAAGGGCAATGAGACGCTTAGCCTCAGGCAAGTTGGCGTCAAAGTAGAAGTTGTAGGTTCGTCCAGTACCAGACGTAGTCAATGCATCAATCTTCTTCTCCATTGCGAGATAAATGGCAGGCAGAGCGTTTTCGTGCTTTGTTCCGTAGCTCTTGCCTTCTGACACACGATTGACTTGTGCCGCACACCATTCAAGAAGGGATTTGACTGAGTCAGAAGCCTCGCGGCCCTGGAAGAACAGCTCGGAATGCATATTCGCAAGACGAATTGCATGATCGCGTGAGTTTGACGCTGGATCTGGCTTATTCTCCTCCTCGTCTGTCTCTTCCTTCTCGTAATCAGGGAACAGAGTGGGGTCTTCATCGTCGCCATCGTCCTCAACACCCTTGTAGGTATACAAACTGCGGTTCTCAGCCTCCTTCTCTTGATCCTGAAGCAACTTTGTCTTCCACTCGCCGTAGAAGCTCGTGAAAAGGTTGTGCAATAAGTTTCTCGCCACAGAGCTAGACGCCGCCACGGGGTCGGTACTCTTAATGATAGATAGCGAGTGCAATGCGTGCCAGCGGAGATCGATAGCGTGACCCGGACGCAGAACCTGTTCATACTCTTCGAGGAAGAACTCTGACTTGGCGATGGATTTGTGATCGTGCAGACCAAAGAACGGAGTTTCGTGGCCTACGTACGCTAAGCTCTTGCTCACAGCGCTCTGCTCCTTATCTTGCTGTTCTTTCTTGCCAAGTAGCAGACCAATGTTGAGGCAGACAAGGAAGCCAATGACAGTGTCAGTGATATCGCCATATGCGCGGTATCCCTCAGAGAGTCGCTGGATGATACGAAGCACATTCTGCTGTAGCGTAATATCCTGAGCCGCTTCCTCAGCCGACAACGACTCGTTCAAGAGCGGTTGGATGATGCTAAGAAGATTCGTAAATTCACCCTGCAAATCATCCAATTTCGAGACTTCGGGCCGAACAATGGCAGGAACAGGTGGTTCCTCGCCCATCATTTGCACTGCTTTCTCAGTCTGCCTGATGCGGAAACTCGAGTCCTGGCCAGAGAAATCGATCTGGAAGCACCTCAACGAGTCCATGGTCTTGAGCAAAGTTTGCTTTTCCTCGTTGAACATCTTGCGCTCAATCATCGGTCGGAGAGCAGGATCGTGTGGGTAGTTCGGCACATACAAAGTGAGACCTAGCAGAGCCAGCTGGATCCACGCCTTAGCATCAATGTGCGATACAGTACGGTAGCACCTTCTCAGTGGTTCTTGGATAGCTGAGCGATAGGCGTCCGTGATAGGTGCATCAGGATAGAACGTAACCTGCTTCTCGTCTACAGACTGCACAATATCTACAGAATGTGAGACGAAGACCTGGTTGTACACGCTCTGATAAAGGTTGTCCAACGCCACGTATTGATCTTGCGTGATACGGTCAGCGTCGAGAGTGATCTGCTGAGAAAGGACCTGTAACTCCGCTTCAAAGCGGTCGAGCTGTGCAAGTTGAACTTCGTCGGCACCGTGCAGCTTGGCGAGCATGGCACTGTGGAATTGACCTTGAAGGATCATTGGGTTTGACGTTTCCTTCTCAAGGCCATTGTGTCGGTACAATTTCGCAAAAAGATCAGTAGGCTTTTCCGCCCTCCCAACAGCAATCGTCGAGATCTTAGTAGGTCGTCGCGCAAATAGTGTTGACTTGGCTCGGGCCGCCACAAGAGCAGGCGGGGGCGTGTCGTACTGTTGCTTCAAAACTACGTCGTCGTTAAACGCAACATCGAGCAATTGGCAAAGACCTTCAAATGCATCCTCAAAGTATGGTGTGATGGCGGCATCATCTTCGCCGATACTCTCCTCCAGTTCGTGGATAGCGGCATCGAGACTCGTGAGAAGCTCGCCAGCGTCGACCTCTTCGCTTCGAACAAGCTCCAGAGAACTCGCAACTCGCTCTCGAATCTGGACCATCTCATCGATTCTGAGGTTTGACTTCCACATGATGGCATCGAGCCTATCGGCAAGAGCCTCCAGATCTAACACAGCCTTGAGTTGGGCCACAGATTTTGAAGTAACTGGCTTGAACGATCGCCAAATTCGCTCCATGCCCAACCCAGTAGTGAGATGAACATGGGAACCGAAAACAGCAATCTGCTTCGAAAGCGTGGCACTGAGGATTTGCAACAACGGCGTTGACTGTTGGGCAGCTGTGACAGCAGACGCCAACATCTTGAGGTGTGTTTGGAACGTTGCTCGATCAAAGGTCAATCCGTTAGCCAGTGCGAGGAAAGCCCAAAACAGAGTTTGCATGGGCTTGAGGAATGAGACCTCGAGCTGCTCGCCATTTCGGTGAGCAGCCCAAAGACCATCCACCAATTTGACTAGCCCTTGCCAGTAGGCATGCAAGAATACCGGCAACTTCTGCTTCTCTTTACGACGCTCGAATTTGGCGGACGGCAGCATCTGAATTGCTTGCTTCATATTGTACAGGTCCAGCATAAGTTCATACATGGACGCGTACCAAAGCGAAAGCGACTCGGAGGTGGGAGTGCGATTGATGCAGAGTTCATTGCCGAGCGGGTGGTAAGGCAGAAGCTGAGCAAGAGCGTCAGAACCGAACTGCTGCTGGAAGTACTGAGATTGGGCAGCCCATGCGCTGCTCAGGAACTGCGAGAAATGCGAGAGCCTGTCGTTAAGCAATTGCGGCGCAGGATTTGCCGATACAACCTGCATAGCATCCGGGTGAACGAGGCCGTTCGTCTCTGAAGGCTCACCCTGAGATATCAGTCCTTTTTGTGTCTGCTTCGCAAAGCTCTTCATCAGTTCGTTATCTTCGACGGACAGATTCTCGAATCGTGCTTCCAAGGTGTCTTCCATATGTTTTCCGTTTTTTTGGAATTGTCGGAATCGATACATTCCCGACTCAAGCGGGTACTCCACCAAGTTTCCGCTATTCGTGACATGTGCACCATCAAGTAAACAGATCTCAACAGCTCTGTTACGCATGGCCCTCGACAACTCACCAAATCTAGGGTCCATGGTCATGAAGATTCTAAAGTCAGAATGTGGTCGGACGATCCTTGCTTCACCATCGGCAGTAGAATGCTCGTTGATGGAAAGGTAGCCATTGGGTTCAAGCAGCGAGTTCAAACGATCGAGAACAGCGCTGGAGCAAAGATTGGCGTTGTCGAGAACCAGCCATTTGCCCTGCTCAAGGGCACGGATGAGAATACCGTCGACCCACTGGAAGCGGGCGCCATCAATTTGTTGATTGGAAGACTGAAGCAAGGTCTCCATATCTTCGAGAAGGATATCGGCTTCGGGGTCAGACTGAGAAACAATCTCAAGAAGTGAATACAAGCTGTCAGTAAGCGACGCGGCGTCCGCTTGGAGGTGTTCGAGCAGCTTGATATAGCTTGACGATGGCTTCTCCAAGGATGCAATTCTGCGACGCACAAACTCCTCGAGCCTCTCCATAAATCGATGTACCTCTCGGTTGGGATCAACTTGCTCGTATCCACCAACAAGATCCATGGCATCAACGTCCGCATTCATCGAGAAGGTGACGAGTTCGGCTCCAGTGAAAGATGAAATTTGGTTGATCATAGCGGTCTTTCCAGAACCAGGCGGGCCAACAAGAACAATAGGCCAATTCTGCTTGACACTGACTAGCAGCGCTTCCATAGGTCCCAGCTGAGAAATTTTGAGAGTCGAGACGGTGTCTGGACGTGTCACTGCAGTGTCTCTCGTGAGCAAGCCAAGACCAACCTGGAATGCCTTGCTGCTAATGTTGTGGTAAAGACTGATACGCGGTTCGTGAGCTCCGTACAAGCTCTCAAAGAGCTTGAGAAGGCGATTACGATCGCTCTCAGCACGGAATCGCTGTACGAAGATTGTATCCAGGAAGTCTCGTGCAGAGCCAGAAAACTGGTCCGAAGCGAGCAGCTGTAACCAGCGCAAAGTGTCACGCAAATTGAATTCCCAGGGTGCACCCAAGCTGCCGAATGCGCGACGGCTCACAACCTGTTCGTCAAGCTCAGCCACAAAGCTAATCAATTTGGTGACTTCTGCCTCTTCGATACCAGGGAAAACCTTGCGGCAAATGAGCGTAAGATCCTCTGGGCGAAACACATCCGCATAGACAACTGTGAATCGATTGACGAAACTGGCAGGGAGACCCTTTCGACCACCTCCCTGATGATGCGGGTTCTGCGCAGCAAAGACACGGAAATCCTGGTGCTTGTGGAACGTCTGGTCAAGCTCGGAGATGTATACTTCTCCACGGTGATCAAGAACTGCGTTGAGACCTTCAAGGACTGACTGCGATGCCAAGTTCATCTCATCGAGCAGAACCCAGTCACCATTCTTCATAGCCTTAAGGAAAGGAGCGTCACGCCAGGCAAAAGTACCCGCAGCGCCACCCTCAACTGGGACATCGGAACCAAAAAGATCCATCAGATCCGTTTGTTCAGAGAGATTGAGTCTCGTCAGCGGCTTGCCGATAGCTTTAGCGAGGGCAGTAACAAGAGTAGTCTTGCCAACACCCGGGTTACCCTCCAACAAAATGGGTTTTGCAAGCTGAAGCGCACGGACAACTCGCATGGCATTGGAGCGTGTTGTGGGGGCTTCGAGTGAAAAGTTTGTTTCCTCTGTTGCGGCGGACGAGAACTTGGGGATTGAGAATGAACCGAGCTGGAAAGATTGCTCTGTGCTAGCGAGCTCGACAGTGCCAAAGTAAAGCGGCGAAACATCTTGGCCGAGCAATTTGCTGAGATGGTGTAGACACGCTTTTCGTTCGTCATCGATTGATGTGGGCGAGATCGCTAACAAGCCTGCTGGATTGGCACCGAGTGTATCAATGAAGACCATGGCTGCACCATGCACGATACCGAAGACTGGATCGCTGTTGACAGAGTTGTTGACGAATGTAACCCAAGCCAAAGTGTCTCGTATCGAAATGGAAGATGCGACTGATGTGTTGTACTTCTCGTTGAACCACTGAGAGAATGAGACGATAGCTCCAGCATACTGCACGACCTCTGGCTTCAGCTTCGATCGCACAATCTGCAGGATATCCTCTAGGTCAGACATAGCAGGAACCCAGATCTCTGTGAATCGATTGCGAAGCGCAAGTGAAAGCTCCTTCTTGCCGTAATCTCCTCCAGGGTTCATGGTCGCGAGGAACTGGAAGCCCTCCTGAGCAGTGATGTGAGAATCGACAGGTCCCTTCTCAGCGAGCAGAAGTGTACGCGAGGACTCAAGTACACTGTTCAAACGCTCGAGCACGGAGTCATCTGCGAGTGAGATCTCATCGAGGAGGAAGTAGTGACCCTGTTTCATGGCGTGTACGAGGCTTCCATCTGCCCACTCAAACAACGCGGCGGCCTTGATGCGGTTGGCGTGTATCTCATCGCGATGGTCCTTTGGCACAGCCTCGGCGTCCTTCTTGATAATCGCATCATACAGTCCAAACAAATATTCCAAGTCGTTGATAGCATCGTTCTCAGAGTCAATATCTCCATTGACATTTGTTATGACCTGAACAAGTTGCTGCCTCAACAAGTCCTCGATCGCAGCCCTGTTACGAATAGGTCGCTGCGCACCGATCAAATCACCAGTCTCGGTGTTTTGATGGGCGTTGAGGATGTGGAGCTGGTTCTCGTATGCGTCCGCAAGCATTTGGCAAACCGTGGTCTTTCCGCAACCAGTCTCTCCAACAAGCAGAACAGGCTCGTTATTTCGGATGGCATGCGCAACCAGAACGAATAGCCTTCGCATTGCGCGGGTCCAGACGACCCCAGCGCTCGCACCAGTTGCATCCTTGCTGAGCTGCTTGATCGCAGACCAGTTGTCTTCGCTGAACATCTGGTCCTCATCAATGGTGACCTTGGGTCCATTCTTGCTCATGACGCTCTCCATGACCTTCTTGACTGCAACGCGTTCTTCCTCCTTGCGTACACGCTCCGCCAGAAGCATGTACCCGTTGTTCGCAAGATCTTGTATCGTATCGGCCTTGCGCTGCGCCCATCTGAATAGATCTCTGAGTGTAGCAAAACTCTTCTGCTCGAAGATGCGGTTTTCTTGTCGAAGTGTAGAAAGCTCCTGGTACACTTTGACAATGCGCTTGCACCACGTCTCGGGGATCATAGTACGGCGATGCAGAATCTCAGTAAGTTCTTCCACTGGGATATCGTCGAAATGCAGTTCGAGGAAACGATTGCGGAAGGCTCGTGATAGTACCTTTCGGCCTCCGTACAGACCAGCAGGATTCTGTGTGGCGAACAACATGAAGTCGTTGTGAGGGCGGACTACCTCTTGCGTCTCTGGGATGAGGAGTTCTCTGTTATCATCCAGAAGGCGGTTGAGTGCTTCGAGCACATCTGTGGGAGCAAGATTAAGCTCGTCGAGCACAATCCAGTGTCCTTCTCGCAGCGCTCGCACAAGAATACCCTCCTGGAATGTGAGTTTTCCATCAGCCCCGGAGATGTAAGAACCAAGGTACTCCTGTAGGTCAGTGTGCTCGTGGTTGTTGATACGAACAAATTTGTTTCCAGATTTCTTGGCAAGATACTCAATCATACTTGTCTTACCAGACGAGGTTGGACCTTGGATGAGGACAGGGTATCGGCGTGTCGATGAAGCTCGGATGAGGTTGTTCATGTTGCGCTGGACGAAAGGTGTGATGATGTAGTGAGGCTGCTCCTCTACAGCCTCTACACCCTGTCGAAGCCAGTAGTGTCCTTGTCTGACATAACCACGCCCATCTGCAGGCTGCTGAAGTGGTTTACCCAGCTCTGCCTTCATGACCGCCTTCTGGGGGAAAAGGTGCTTGGTGATGAGTGGAGAGACGAGATCTTCCGATGCTTTGCCCAAGAATGTCAGAAAGCTCATATGGAAGCCTTCGAAGAGAGCTCGCCGAAGAGTGCACAAGGGTGCAATTTCCCTTGCATACGACAGAGTTCTTGTCAATGTTCGCAGACTGAAATGTGCTTTCTGGTCCGCGCCATCGACGAGCATATTTGCTTTCGCAAGTTGCTGGATCTCGAGGTAGAGACTGGTCACATCGCGCGCTACCCTTGCAATAGCGGGATCAATGGTGTCGCCGCCCAAGTACTTTTCAACAATGTTACGCAAGCTCTTCTCATCACCATCCGGGCTCTCAACGTAGAGCTCGGTGAATCTTGAGCGAATACCAGGAGGCAGATCCTTCTTTCCCACGTCGGTCGCAGGATTCATAGCCGCAAAGACTCTGAAGTTAGGATGGGCTACAACCCGCTCAACATTTCCAGTCTCTGTAAGGAGAATCGAAGGGTTGCCGTCAGGTCCTCCGCCCAGGAGATCTGTAAGCGCTTCCAAGGTGTCTGAGGAAGCCAAGTTAATTTCATCAAGCAATACCCAGTCACCGTTCCTGACTGCCTTGACGATGTTGCCTTCCAAAAATGAGAAAGCGAATGCCTCAGAGCCACTGGAGAGCTGAGCCTCAAGATCGTGCAAGTCAATGGCAAACTTCTCCCATCTTGCCTTGGGAAAGTTGATTGGCAAAGAGTCCATCTTCCGCTTCTTCTTAGGTTGGCCACCGTCAGGATCTGGCGAAGAAGTCTGCGACTCGTGTGTCTTGCGTGCGGCGTCCACCATCTTCAACGCCTCTCGCCAGAGTGTGCAGACGCGCTTCCACTCGCCCTTTGCAACCCGCTTTCCGAGCATCTCAAGGAAGCGTTGGTTCTTCTTCCTCGAGAAGGTGGTATCGAACAAGTCGTCAAATTCATCCTTGAGTGGGATGACCAAACTACGGACATTGACGGGCTTGTAGCCACCAAGCAAATCGCCACTTTCACTCTGCTGGGATAAATTGAAAGCAACCATTTTGCGACCGAGTTGCTCAGCCAGGTACTGGATACATGTTGTCTTTCCGGTACCAGTCTCACCAACGAGTAAGAGGGGTTCTTGTCGATCTACTGCGACTGCAATCTTTTCCAGCAGGCGTAAAGTATAATCGTTTGTAGAGAAAGGCCGACTAGAAACCATGCGCTTCGAGGACTTGTGCTTGGAAAGCTTTGCTCTTCCTATCTGGATAGTTCCAGATGCCGTGCTCTTAGAGGATACTTCGAGCTTCACTGTACGGTTCTTGAGGAGGTGGTCTCTTCTTTGAGGATCAATATGCAGCTCTTCAGCTATGCACGCCATGACCCTGTGTCGTGCAGAGTCGGTACGCAGACTGCCAGCAAAGCAGTCATATGCTTCCATAAAGATATCATCGGCTTGCGCTGGACTGAAAGTTGCAGACTGTGAAAGTAGAACCGAAATCCTGTCGCACCACTTTAGCAAATCCCTGGGTGTCATAGCTCGGAGTGAAGTGCCGTTCTCAGATGAGAACTTGGGGTCTGAGTATAGTTCCAACAATCGTGAGTAGACTCTCATGATACCCGACAAGTGTTTTTGCAATACTGGGTATACTGCAGAGATGATTTGTTGGAATTCCCCAAGCTGAGGCATCTGCACTGTGATAGAGTTCCAGAATCTATGACCAATCATATTTTGACGAGGCACAATCTCCTGTCCTCTTGGGTTGAGTGTGCTTCGCATTGTGGCAATGATTCGGAAACCTCGCGCTGCTCGCACAGTCTCTCCACGACTTGGGATGAGAAGTTCTCCGCGCTCGATGAGTGGCAAAAGTGTGCTAATAACATCGTTGGGCGCGCGATCCAGATCTTCGATGAAGATCCATCTCCCCTCTCTCACTGCAGTCGTGAGAACACCGGGGCGCCAGCTGAAAGTTCCAGGCTTTGATCCCGTTGCGTACATGCCAATCAATAGCTTCGCATCGCTTTGCTCGTTGAGATGGAGAGTCACCATCTTGTCCAGCTTGTTAAGCTGCCATGCGAAATGCCGCGTCAGAAGTGTCTTTCCTGAACCAGGCAATCCGGTAAGCAAGATGGGACTAGATCCCAGGAGTCCGCGCGCAATGTGCTTTAGGTTAGCCTCTGTTGTGACTGTTGAGATGAGCTCAGACGGGCTCTCCTGTGATGGCGTTCCGTCTAATCGGGGCAGCAGGATGCCATTGACGTTGACTGTGTAAGGCGAAAGCTCCCGGGATACGGATTTCGGGACAGAATCTACTTCTTCTGACTGATTTTGCTGCAACTTCGATTGCACCTCTTTCCACCTCTTCTCTTCCCACAGCGACAAGAACCGGTAGTCGATTGTGTTTCCTTCCCATCGCCCCTCCACATCTCCCTCCCCAACATATCTCTTAACCATCTCTTGCGTCGCATGATCCGCTGCATGAACATACAGACAAAAAGTCCTGGTGGCCAAGTACCTTACAGTGCGACTTGAATGGTGAAACAGGCCCTCCAGAGCAAGCGGGTGCACAAATCTGGCAAAGTTTTTGCAGTCGTGACTGAGTAATCGAAATGTTCCAAGCAAGAGTTCAAGCAGGTTTGCCTCTCCGGTGAGAGTTAGTGTGTCTCCAGAAGCCTGTGATCCGATAATTTGGTTTGTTGAAATATTTGATAAAAAGCGCTCCACATGCTCTGCAAGGTGCGGCGCAAAGGGAAGCAGGCGTCCAAAAGCCGCAATCTTCTCCTCTGTTTTGGCCCCATTCTGAATCCACCTTGCGCAGACTTCGGTGAAAAGACCGTGATACTGAAGGAAAAGCTCGTCTGTCGAGCCTTCCTTCAGCGCATCCGTGGCGAGCACTCTGATATCGATCTTCATATTGCTATTACCTGCCATGGCGACAGTTTTCTTTGTGATGAGTAGTTACACGGGGCGCCTTCCCATAATTTCGACGCTCAAATCAGCCGTAGGATATCGATTGAGGCGTCGAGGTCCATGTTTTCTCAGACTCTGAACTTTTTTGCGGGTCTTTGATTTCTGCCAAGCGGCTAAACCGAATGCATCGCCGCTCCGCAAAATCTCAAGGAATGCAACGACCAACGACCAACGACGCCGACGACAGACGAAGAACGACAAGCGACGAACCAGCCCATCTTATCCTCCCCTCGCCCGACAACCCCAAGCACAATGTCTGCCCCGGCCTCTCGCGTCCTGAGGCGCTGCGTCTGCACTGCCCGAGCAAATGCATACACACGACCGGCCGTTGGAGCAACACAGCAGAGGATACAGCGGAGATGGGCGTCGGATGCCCCCGCCAACCCAAAGATTGCGACCATTGTGGACCAGATTAGCCAATTGACGCTGTTGGAGACTGCCGACTTGGTTTCGTCATTGAAGGTACGCACATGGTCATTCGCCGCATCACAGCACCACCACCACCATTCCCCGCCAATATTTATACACAACAAAAGCTAACACACATGACTTCAGACCCGCCTAAATATCCCCGATATGCCCGTGGGCAACTTTTCTGCCGGCCCCGCTGGCCCCGCCGCCGCTGCGCCCGCTGAGGAGGAGGAGGAGGCTGCGCCCGCCGCCGCCGAGAAGACCATGTTCAACCTGAAGCTTGAGAAGTTCGACGCCGGCGCCAAGCCAAAGGTCATCAAAGAGATCAAGGCTATGTTGGGGTTGTCGTTGGTGGACAGCAAGAAGTTTGTCGAGAGCGCGCCCAAGATGATGAAGGAGGGTGTGGCCAAGGAGGAGGCGGAGAAGATTGTCGAGACGCTCAAGGCGCTGGGGGCGACGGTGCTTATGGAGTAAGGGAATTTGTGTGGATGGTATGGACTGGGGTGGGGTGGGGTGGGGATATTGAGAAATACATGTTTTGGTGGGTGGCGGGGGTGAGGACAGGAATACTGTATCATAGCATATGGCGTGGCGTGTACAGATATGTATAGCATTAGGCAAAGTCAAAATCAAAGATTCTTGAATGCTTTCAATGCAGCACAAAAAAACATCAGGCTAGTCGGCTGCCTGTGGTATCTTTCCAAACGCCGGCAATGCATCACGCCCCAAAAACGCCCATACGATCTCCAGTCAAACCAGTCGATCATCAACCAAGAGCAATCGCCTGCCCCCTCTCCTCCCGATCTTCTCTCCCAACCACAAAGTCATCATCCCCAATCTCGCTCGCCTCTTCCCACAACCTCTCCATTTCCTTCTCCTCCTCCCCGCTGACCGCCCAAATACTCTCTCGAAGCCTCTTATGCCTCTCACGATCCTCCTCGATTCTGTGTTCAATCTGCCGCTTGTCCATCCGCGAGGCAGTCGACAACTGCGGGTTGTCTGTCTCGCGTGTCTTCAGCACTGCCTCCAGCTCCGCAACCGTTTCAGGAAGAAGGATCTCCTTTGCCTGAAGCGCATACAGCACCTGCACCAAAAAAAGTCAGCACCAATCCGTCCGTCTCCAACAGACGATACCAAAAAGGAAAAAGGGGCCAACCAACCTTCCTCACTATCCTGACATTCGCTCCCTCAACCCCCACGACACACTCGACAACCCTCAATATATCCCGCTGCAGCATCCTCACAAAGCCCATGGCGCTCTCCTCAGAACTCCCATTCGCCGCATCCTTAACTGCCATCTCGCACAGACACTCGATGAAAAACATAATGTTGGCGCGCGTGTTCATGTTTGTGCGCTCGAGCTGCTCCAGGATGCACGAGTGCAGGTCCTCGTCCATTTCGCGGTTCTTGAGCGCATACAGGGCGGCTTTTTGCAGCGACGTGTGCGACGCGCTCAGGTGCGAGAGCAGGTTTGTGAAGCGTTGGCGGACTTCGAAGGGGTCGGCCATTTTCCTGGGATGGTGTTGGTGTAGGAGATTGTTTGGGCGGGAAGGTTGCTGGATTGGGGTTTGTGGGGGTGGGAGGCGCGTGATGTGATGGCGTTTGTGTATGCTTGTATGCGCGTATGCGAGTCGAGGCGGTTAGTCAGTCGGTGGTGGTGGAGCGCGTTGCTGCGCGGTGGGCAGGCGCATAGCATCGGGTGGTCCGAGCGGGCCTCTAGACGTGGGGTCCGACCTCGGGGTGCCGATGGTCGATGGGGATTTATTTGAGAGTCACTTCGCCCGCTTTGCTGGTCCAACTCTACTACAAGCACCTCGCAAGCAAATACAGAAGAAGAAATGGCGTCGTCTCAGGAACCAAAGGGTCTTACATTGACCGTGCTCGGCTCAGGTACGTTGGGACATGTTCATATTTGCGGGTTGAAGCCTTGTGTGGGCGTGAGAGCAGCTGTATCTTGGAGAGTAGACTGCTTGATACTGCCATAATTGGAGGACATGTACGACTCCTGCGCAGAGATACAGCAGAGGAACAATGCATGGTCCCACTCCAGTCCCCCACTCAGCCCCTCGGCCCCTTCCTTCTCCCTCAATCCACCCAACTGACACCTCCCAGGCACAATGGGCATTGCCATCATGGGCGGCGTAATGTCCGCACTCGCCTCTGCAAAGACAAAAGCTGCCCTCGATCCCTCGTCGGCCCCTACAGACACCCCCAACCTCAACAACTTCGTCGCCTGTGACCAGTGGGCCCCCGCCGAGGCCAATGTCCGCAAGGCCCTCAGCCACTACTCGTTCCCGCTCCAGACGCTCACCAACCAGAACCTCAAGGGCGTCAAAGAGGCAGACATCATCCTGCTCTCCTGCAAGCCCCACGGCTTCAAAGACATCCTCGGCGAGGAGGGTATGCGCGACGCCCTCAAGGGCAAGGTCCTAGTCAGCATTCTCGCCGGCGTCTCGCAGCAGCAGCTCGAAGACTTCCTCTACCCAGAGGGAAGCGCCAATGTTGAGGGCGCCTGCCGCGTCGTGCGCGTCATGCCCAACACGGCCTCCTTTGTCAACGAATCCATGAGCGTCATCCAGACCTCCACCCCTCCCCTCTCAGACGCCCAGTCTGCCCTCGTAAACTTCGTCTTCAGCTCCATCGGCCGCGTTGTCTCGCTCCCACCCGCACAAATGGACATTTCCACCGCGCTGTGCGGCTCTGGACCCGCCTTCTTCGCAATCATCCTCGAGGCCGCAGCAGACGGCGCTGTCGCAATGGGACTGCCCCGCGCAGAGGCACAGCTCATGGCTGCGCAGACCATGCGTGGAACCGCTGCATTGGTGTTGAATGGCGAGCACCCAGCCGTGCTCAAGGACAAGGTCTCCACACCCGGAGGGTGCACTATTGGTGGACTGATGTCGCTGGAGCAGGATGGCGTAAGGGGGAGTGTGGCCAAGGCGATCCGAGAGGCATGTGTCGTGGCAAGCCGTCTTGGAGGAGAGAGCAGGGAGTTTGTCAACCACCGAAGATAAATGGACATATGAGATATGATATGGCTCTTAAAAAAAAGGAATAGGAGATGATGAGAAGGAGGAGGAGAACCCAAAAGTATGATAACCCCCAGCAATGATATATGATATACCAAATACAACATCAACACGTTCACATTCACATTCACATCCAAATCTTCACACACCAAGTTCCATTATTGCTCACTCCACAGGATATACGTTTTCTTTTTCTTCTTCTTTCTTCTCACCTCCCCCACTCCCAGACGCCCAGCTCAGCTCAGCTAACCTCAATCATGCTCTCCCTCCCAGCAAGTCAGCCAAAGAAAGGGGTATAATAAAGTTACAAGAAGTAGAGAAGCATCCCCCCGCCCCCGCCGCTTTCCAAAAGATTTCCCTACCCATTCGTCTATCCATGGCCATGCATATGCAAACCCCCCTTCTCCCTACCTAGAAACCTTTATAACCACTTGACACACTTGAAATTCCAAATTCCAAATTCCAGTTCCAGTTCATTACTTGCACATAGCACACCACACTCTTTTTTTTTCTTCCAAAATAATCTCCCTCTCCTCACTCGGATGAGTGGAGGAAAAAAACTCAACTCGCGTTGGAAAAAAAAAGATTCACCGTCTCTCCCTCTCCATCCTCTCCATTTCCCTCTCCACGTCGCCTTCCGTCCTCACTCCACCCCTTCTGGCCTTGGCGTTTTTCCTCAATCCAGCAGTAAAGAGATTAGCTATCGATTTCGTCTCGTCGCCTCCTGCACCGCTCTTGCGTCGTTTATCACGATGACTGGCAGGCGCTGCTGGGATTTTGGTCTCCTTGCGGGAGGAAGGTTGAGCTTCGCTTCGTTGGTCGCCTCGCTGGTCGGTGCGCTCGTCTTCTCCGTCATCTCTCGAGCGTTTTGACGAGAGGGAGGGGCGGGACGAGTGACCGCGAGTCTCACGATCGCGCTCGCCACGGTCTCCGCGCTCTTTGTTGTTGCGCTCTCGGGCGTGCTTTTCGCGTTCGGCAGCGTAGTGGTCTTGCACTGTTGTTGGTGTTGCACTAGTCGCTGAACCGACACTCGCTTTCCTTCGCTCTTTCTCGCTCCTCGGGCCTTTTGGCGGTTGGAACGCCTTCGGTCCGGTTGGGGGTTGCGGTGGTGCCATGGTCGGTGCCTTTGAACGGCCCTTGATGCTGAAGCCGTTTGCAGACGGGCCTTTCGGTGCATTGAGCGGAGGAGAGGTGGGCCGTTTCTTCATCATCTGGCCGACAACGTCTTCTTCCTTTTCCAGCTGCTTCGAGGGACGGTCGTCTTGTTTGGAGTCGCGGTCTTTTCGGTTGCGCCGCGAAGAGCGGTCTTGGTCGTGGTCGGAGGCTTCGGGCTCGGTGTCACGGTCTCGGCGACGTCGGCGCTCTCGGTCTTTGTCGCGGGATCGGTCTTTCTCGTAGTCGTAGTCGCGCTCACGTTCTTTTTCCTTGCGGTCTCGGCGGTCACGATCTCGTTCCCGCTCTCGCGAACGCTCACGGTGTCGTTCCTTGTCACTTCGCTCCTTGTCGCTCCTATCTTTGTCATTTCGGTATTTGCGGCGGGAGCTGCCCTCCGATTCTCTATCACCGTTTGCATACGCATCGTCATCTTCACGTTTGTCTTCTGGGGAGCGTGAGCGATGACGACGTCGGTGTTCACGGCTACGATCTCGGTGTGAGCGTGACGAACGATGCTTTTCCTTATCACGACGACTGCTGCGGTATTTGGAGTCAGCTGATGCGCTGCGTGTCCTGTCTCCCCGGCTATCTCTATCGTCGCGGTGTCGATCTTCGTGGTCTTCATCACGGTCTTCACGACGAGTTGGGCGATGCGATCGTCGGTCTTTACGGCGCTCATGGTCTTCGTCTGCCTTTGGTGTAGGCGAACGTCCTCGATCATCGCGTCGCGCCTCACGGTCTGCTGAAAGTGATCGGTCTCGGCGGGCATCTTTCTGCTCATCTCCTGCTCGTGACTTAGCTTCAGACCTTGCTCGTGATGGTGACCTTTCTTTAGTGCGCAACGTCTCGTCGCGTTCAGGTGACCGCCTGCAAACGTTAGTCCTTTGGAGTCCAAAAACACTTGCTCTCACTTACGATCGAACTCTTCGTACCGGGCTGCCAGGAACAGCATCTTTTGCAGGAGTAACACTTTTCTGTAATGGGATGAACCTCGCACTGTTAACCCGACTTGAGAATCCGGTATTTGGTCGGCCTTCTCGCATCGCCCGTGGACCTGTGGGAGCACCCTCAACGCCCACGCCAATAGGCTGGCCTATCAAGACTGTAGCGGCGCCATAAGCTGCGTTGAACCCACCACGAGGGCCATAGTTATTGCTGTGATGATAATCTGCATCCATTCCCATATTCATGTTAGGATTGAAAGGCGCTTGGACGGGGAACTGATTCATCATGCCTGGCCCATACGGCATGTTAGGCTGCATCCCATGGCTCATCATTGACGGATCAAAATTTTGCATGTCGCCTTCAATGGAATCGACTGTCTGGATTTTGTTCAAGCCATCAGGTTGCGTAGTTCCATTCGGGTCGTTTCCTGAATCATTAGCTGACGCGCCCGTGTCTTTGTTGCCTTCACCAGAATTCGAGACATCATGAGCTGTGGCTGACGAGTCGTTAGACCCAAGTGCAGCTTGATTATTTTCCTTACCTTCCTCAGTGGACACTGCGGACGCTTTTGCATGCTCCTCTTCGACTTTAGTCTCAGGGGCAGCCTTAGCGGATCCGTCAGGTGACTGGCCGTCACGCTGTTTGAAAAAATACTTGTCAGTTGCTGAATTTGGAGCAGTCGGAAGTTTGCCAACCAAAGAAGTTGGTCTTGGCGGAAGGTTATGAAATCGACGTACGTTGTGCGCAGGACCGCCTCGACTTCCAGGACGTCCAGTCGCCCCAGGACCAAAGTCTCCACGACTGCCAGTCCTGTTTCGCTGAGGCAAAGTTCCTCCCTGATTGGCATGGAAACGATTCTGGTTCTGGTTTGAGAAATTATTCTTGGGGAATTGGTTCATCATCTCGGGATATGCTCCAGATTGATTATATCCACCCATTTGGTTGAAACCGTTAGGGTTTCCATAGCCACCTCCCATGCCATTCCATCCGTTGCCATAGCCGCCACCGTAGTTCATCATGTTCATGGCGGACATGTCATTCATTCCCATGCCCATGTTTCCACCATAGTTGCCGTACATGCCATTAGACATGCCGTTCATGTTGAAATCTAGCAAAACGTTAACTGGGTGTCTAAAAGTGAGATCTGGTCAGAGACATACCCATTGGATTCATTCCATAACCACCATTTCCCATCATATTGGTCATGCCATTCATTTGGTTCATGCCGTTCCAGCTCATGCCATTGAAGCTGCCTTGGTTGGGGAAGCCAAACCCCGTCTGGCCCTGTATACCATTCATATTCATCATGGAAGTATTGTCCATTGCACCGGCGCCTTGTTCGGTTGATGCATTCTCATCGTTTGTTAGACCGTCTGCTGACAGTTCGGTGGTCTTGGCTGCGCTTTGCGATGTCACGCTACCATGTCGCTCCGGGTTTTCTTCTTTTGCAGGATTGAAAGTCTGTGCATGATCAGCAACAGCACATAGTGAAACGTGAAACGCGATGCACTCCATAGCTCCCAGCATGTGCGACAATCATTGTGTTCATTCCTACTAGACGAGCAAGGCTCCCTTTTCTCTCTTCACTGATCTCTTGAGACCCATATACGCCCGAACAAGTGATTGAAACAACAATTTGCGAACCTACCTCATTCAGCTGCACATCAGCAGAGCCCACACGCTGGTTTGCTTCTTCAGCGTTGTCCACAACAGCATTAACTTCATCTGCCTGAGCTTGCTCTGGCTTTGGTGTCTCCTCCACGCTTTCAACAGGCTTGTCTGCAGCGTCGACCGCAGACTGAATCTCTGCGACAGCCGGCGTTGCTTCTACTGGTGGAGTAGCCGCCTGAGCTGCCTTGGCATCCTCCTTCTTTTTCTGCTTCTGCAACCAAATGCGCATTGTGTTGCGCAGTGATTTGTTCGGCGTGCATGAATCAGCCTCGAGAGGCGAGTGATCGCAAGACGGGCACGTTGTTGGAAACTCCAACTTGTCTTTGCCTGCAAATCATGTTAAAGCGTGCATGGGAAATTGTTCTAAATTTTGCTCACATTGTGTACATATGGCTTTGTTGCAGCACAAGAGTTTGAATGAGTCAATGGCAAGCTGACTGCAGAGAGCACAAAAGAAGGCTTTGGGGAAGGCAGTCGAAGGAAGAGAACTGATTTTGTAAGCGTCGTTGCAATACTCTTAAGGTTATATACATACAGAGCTAGCTCCTTCAAGTCATCGGCGAGCGGCGCCGCCTTGGGGTCCATCGTGGAGTTGGCCATGGTGAAGCTCCGCACGTTCGCGATATCGGATGAGGCTACAGCGCAAGGAACTTGCCTCTATAAGGGTCCTATTCCATCAGATGAGAAGATCGATGTGGTGACACACTTAACCGAGCGTAGCAGAGCTGTCGAATACAAACGAAACAGCAAGGTTGGTTGCGGCTACTGCGTTGGTGGATGCGTGACAGCAAGTGAGAGTCGCGGTTTCCAGAAAACTTAGCGGCGCACGTGCGCGATATCACGTGAGATCCGCGTCCAATCCCAAATATCATCTCCGCGATCTTCTATACCTTGCTGCATGCAATCTGCGCTTGTTGGACGCGTCCAATTCGCACAGAAGAAACTGTTGCGCACGCAGGGTGAACGTTTTCAGTGCACTAGACCATTAGACGTTAGACCCTAGGCGTATCTTCGACGTCGTCATCGTCAAGACATTGATTTGTGCTTGGTACACTACTCTCTTTCGATTGACATCATCACACAGTTCGCTTCTTCGTCAACCATCAGTCTTTTGAAAATATGATTTTAAGCCAAATATCTTATCTAGATTGTATTGCTTTCCTTGTCTTCCTTGCACCTCAATTGCTTATTCAGATTGGTTTATTTCCACTGTTGAAATGGTTATTACCCGCTCTCCCATCAATAGGTGCGTCTCCAATGCTCAGCTGTTCCAGTGCTTATGTATGCTTACAGTCCTCCAAGTGTTGGTCATACCTTACCAGTTCATCCGCTCAAGATTCTTCACGCCACATGAACAACGTACCCCCTTCGTCCAAAAAGCAACGCCATTTCAGGATTTTGTCATTCGCTTCGTTCGGTATGCATTCGCCAATATGCCGGCGTTCTTAGGACGCGTGTTTTTCTCCAAACAGGTTTCACTGCCATTTTTGCGCTTTCGAATGCTTCGTCACGGAATCTGGACTTCGCCGCTAAGATGGACTGAAGTCAAGAGACCTGGCTTTCAGGGTGTGTATATTGTCCACAACCAGCAGGAGCAGCCCGATGTGATTGTGTACTACTGTCATGGCGGCGGGTTTTCTATGGGAAGCAGCTTCTTCTATTTGGAGTTTTTGCTTGCGTGGGTTGCTCTGCTCAAGTCTGCGGGCTTTCGAAATCCTGCACTTTTCGCATTAGAGTATACACTCGTACCCGACGCAAAATATCCTACCCAGCTTCACGAAACGGTAGCGGGGTATGAATACGTGCTCTCACTGGCGCAGTCCTCGACGCGCGTTGTAGTGGGTGGTGACTCAGCAGGCGCAACATTAATCCTCACATTCCTCCTTCATCTAGCCTCTGATGCAATGCTCCGTCATCAGAAGCCTGGTATGGCGATAATGATATCCCCATGGGTCACTGTCGTTTCAAACAAGAACCGTAATACGGAATCCGACTACCTTAATAGTGCAACACTTGAGATCTACGGCCGTCAATACATTGGCCCGAAAACGTCTGTTTCTGACCCCTTGGCCTCCCCAGGGCAGTGCAAAGACTTCAAGAAGTGGACAGATGCGAGCCCAGAGAAAGGGTGGTGTTTCTTATATGGTAGCGAAGAGGTCCTGGGTCCAGAAACGAGGGCTTTGATCAATCTGCTGAAAGAAACGGGAAAGGAGGTTGAGGAATGGGAAGAAGAGGGTGGGATACATGCATGGCCAGTCGCGAGCCTGTACTTAGGAGAGACGAGGGAAGAGAGACTAAGTGGACTAAAGAGTATGGTTGGAGCCATAAAGGAAAGGCTAGCATGATTCTGTCTTTGATTTATTCGATAATCTACGGTGAAGCTATTAGGGTAATATATGCGCACATGACCTTTGTTCACAGTTCAGCTTGTGCGTCATAATCCATGCATAAACTCTCTACTATTCTTC
Source organism: Mycocentrospora acerina (assembly GCA_022701365.1). Lineage (NCBI taxonomy): Eukaryota > Fungi > Ascomycota > Dothideomycetes > Pleosporales > Mycocentrospora > Mycocentrospora acerina. Next base: position 185,385 of record JAKUHH010000229.1, on the reverse strand, counting down.
AAGATTCTAATGAGCAAGTGACGAAAACGCTGAGCGTGTCGATGCAAGCTGTCGGCATTCTCCAGAAAGTGAGTATCACTTATCTTGTCCGTCTAGATATCGGAACAATAAGCATGATATCATCGCTCTCGTGCTCCCTTCTGTACACCAGAAATGTTGATGATACTTGTGCCTTTAGTTCAAACAATCAGGCCTTCTTCAATGCGGAAAGCGGATTTCCCTTTGAGAGTTATTGACTTGTATCGTTTCCTATACACAGAGTATGAGTTTGACTCGATACACTTTACGCTGCGGCTTGTCTGAATTGTGTCACTATTGGATCGCTTGCTTCGCACATACGCCGCGACGGTATTCGAACCGATTGTGCCTCAATTCAGTCAACAACAGAATTTCATTTTTTTCTTTTCTTTTCTTATCATCTCTAGATTGTTATTCTTTTCGATGATTTTTTAGTCTTCCTCTGAAGAAGTTCACCGCGCCGAGAGATCCTAGCTTAGAGCCCGATAAAGAAGGCAAGAAAACTAGTGGCTTGTTACCAAGTGTTGAGACTTCATGGAGCAATACGAACAAGATCCGATCAACTGGCCCTCGGTGTTCCTTTAATGTCTGGTCTTCGCTGTCGATATTGTTGATGATATCACTGCAAAAAGAACCATAATAACTGACCTTTTAGCGAATCATGACGATCATGAAAAGTACATGTTGCAATGGATAGAAAAATTTCCAACTCAGCATCAGTAAAAATAATCGATCCTTCAACTGACGTCGTTTTTTTTTTACTTCAAGAAGCTCTAATTAAGATTGGCATCTGAGCAACGTTACTGATAATTTAGCATTACGCATGTTCTGCCTACTCATAGGCATCATAGTATATTATAACCATTCAAGAGTTTGTATCCACAGCGTTCAAGGCTATTTAATTCCCCAAGATTTGGTTAGGTACCGCGTTTCCTCGGTCAACGAGGGCTAGCATGTGAGTGCCAATACTACTCTATCTTTGAGGCCTTTAACACCCTATTTATTGTCCTTACTGTCCATTCAAACACTGCTTTGGTTTCTACTCTCTCAAGTTTCGATTCCAGGACTCATTTAATTTCCTAATCTATTTCATGACCTACTTTTCGGATATGGAGTGCTACAGCACCAAAACAAGACTTCGAAGAAACTTGGCCTTTCTCCTAAGATTAGTTTTTCAAAAGACACCCAATTTCATCACTGACAAATAATGACGTTCTGACATAATTTTGACACTGCGGATCGGCACGTAAGCTACTGCTAGATCTCGCTTAACAGTACAGTCTCCAATGATCGATCACGGTAGGTGTCCGTCAGTACAGTTATGGGCAAGTCCCTAAGTAAATACGACTTAGTGCGCTGTATACGAATCTGGGCATATAAAACATATTGGGTTTATAAAGTCGGAGTTTCCGACATGGAGAAGGCAACCAGATTTGAATAATCTCACACCCTACTTCAGGTTCGACTTTACCCTTCTAGTTATGGCTCCGAGCAGTTCTTCACCCTACGCGTTTCAATTACAACCAAAGGACTATGCACGTTCTCCAGTTCCCACAATTGAAGAATGGATAACTCTCTGGTCAGCCTGGGATCTCATAACCACAAAGATGATCCCACGCACAGCACTCATGGAGCAACCAATCCCATTACGCAACCCTCTACTCTTCTATCTCGGTCATATCCCTGCTTTCGAGGACATCCATCTCACAAGAGCCACCAAGTCTACACCTACACCTCCTGCCGTGTACCATATCCACTTCGAGCGGGGAATAGATCCGGACGTGGATGATCCAACGCAAGTCCACGATCATAGCGAGCTTCCAGTAGTTTGGCCGAATGTTGAAGAAGTCCTCCAATACAGAGAGAGAGTGTGCGGGCGCATAAAGATTTTGTATTCAGATGGAAGTGCAGAGAGTAATAAAGTAGTGGGTAGGGCTCTCTGGATAGGATACGAACATGAGTGTCTTCATTTGGAAACATTTCTATACATGTCAATTTTGTCCGAGAATATTATACCTCCGCCAGGACTCCGACCAGACTTCACACGAATGGCTGAACTTGCGCGAAGAGATCGTGTGGAAAACCAGTGGTTCCATATTGATGAGCGGAAATTAAGTATCGGTTGGGAAGACTCAGAAGATGACGCAGCTGGAGGGGAAAGGTATTTTGCCTGGGACAACGAGAGAGGGCCGTACGAGGCTCAAGTGCATAGTTTCGAGGCACAAGCTCGTCCTGTGTCGATTGGGGAATACGCAAACTATTTATTCAAAAAGGGGAGAACTTCTGGAGACCAACTACCCGTATTGTGGACTAGAAACAGCGACGAAGATTCGGTCAGTATCGATGATTTTATTAATAGCACCACTACTAAGACAGTTTACGGACCACTCCCACTACGTAATACACTGGACTGGCCACTTATGTCTTCTTACAACGAGGCAAGTGAATATGCTGACTGGGCTGGCGCACGGATACCGACTCTACACGAAGTTCGAAGCATCCACAAGCAGGTCGAGGAAGCAAACCACAACACAACCCACTCGCTTACAAACGGAAGCAAAAATACAGCTCACCCAGGCCGAGACTACATTTTCACAGATCTCACGGACTGCAACGTAGGACTCCAGCATTTCCATCCCACGCCTATCACCCAGAATGGTAACCGGCTATCAGGCCTCGGTGACATGGGCGGAGCCTGGGAGTGGACGAGCTCGGTTTTTTCTCCACAGCCGGGCTTCAAACCAATGGATATTTATCCGGGTTATAGTGCAGATTTTATGGACGGGAAGCATATGGCGATCGTTGGAGGATCTTGGGCTGTTCCCCCGCGTATTGCTGGGCGGAAGACGTTCTTGAACTGGTGGCAGAAGAACTATGCTTATCCCTGGGTAACTGTGCGTTTAGTAAGAGATGTGAGGTAGGAGTGTAATGTAATGTTTGCTGTCCATCTGATAACAATAAAAAGTGAAAAGGAAGGGTCAGCGGCGATGGGAAGAACGAAATACCTCAAAATTGAATATTAAGACGAGTCCGTCACCCAGTACCTTAATTGTCAGTGGGATTTAGACAGAAGATGTATGACAGTAAATGTCGAATTCAAGACAGACATAAAAGGGGGTTATTACACGATAATTACCATCTTCCATAACTCAACGTATAGTAATACATATGTTAAAGCAATATTTTGTCTCCTTCATCTATTCATATCCTACCACTTCTCTGCTCATAAATCATCTAAAACGATCATATTTCTCCTCCTCCTGAAACCTATTCTCCACCTTTTTAATCGTCTCCTCATCATACAAATCCTCCAACTTCTTGTTCCCCTTCAAAACTTCCTTCTCATGTTTCGCTGCCTCCTCCTTTGTCATAAGTACCAGGTCTTTCATCTTCAAGCTACTGCTCTTCTGACCGGGTGTCTTTGTGTCTACGAAATCTCCTACAGGCTTCTGCCATCTTGATAGAATAAGACGGGTAGACAATCCGCTGATGATGCTTCGTCCATTGTATACTTCTTCCACCAAATATCCGACATCGTCTTGTGTAAGAGGGAGTTTGAGGCCCTGTGCATCATCCAGTTGCAGGGCACGCGCCAGTCTTTCCTCTGCACCCTGCAGTGCGCCGAGGATACCGTCGTACATCTTGTCTCTGGATTTTGAGGGGAGGTATTCGTGTGGGTAGCTCGATATAGACAGGATAACGTGGTTTGCGACTGCGAGGCCAAAAATAGCAGGCATGGTTCCCAGAACAGGGAGGATGCGGACGCGGAAATCGGGGAGGACACCTAGTTCGCCGACGCTGCCTTTGGCAAATTCCTCTTCGTTGAGTGGTTGTAACTCAGCTTTGCCAGGGCCGGGACGCTCAGTCGAATAGACAACAGGGATTCCATCTTTGACGCCGCGGAGGCGGAGCTTGCGGCGTGTAGATTTGGAGAGCGGGTCGTCAGTGCTAGTGGAAATGTCGCCGATGAAGATGCGAGTTGGGTCGGACTTGCAGCCTGCGCCCATGCAGGAGATGACTTTGAGATTGTTCTTGGAGCAGTATGCTAAGAGTGCGACTTTGCTATCGATGTTGTCGATGGCGTCAATTACAAAGTCTGGAGCTTGGCCGTTGAGGGGTGCTAGTTGTGCTGCAGCACTTTGCTCGCTGAAGAGCTCGTTGCGGCATTCAAAATGTGTCCATGGAGTGATTTGCTCGAGTCTTTTACGGAGACAATGCACTTTGGGGGTTCCTACATCGGCTAGTGTTGCTACAGCATGACGGTTTAGGGATGATAATGTGACTTGGTCAAAGTCGATGAGACGGAGTTTCGAGCAACCTGAGCGGGCGAGAGCAGCAGTAGCATGAGAGCCAACTCCACCACATCCAACAACGATGATGAATGCAGAGCGCAATTTTTCGAGACCAGGATCAGTAAGGAAGACTCTGTTTCGAGCGAGTTGCTCGAGAATGAGATCGTCATCGTAGTCGCCCTTCCTTGCTCTTGCGGCTAGAGCTACACTCCGCTCGTCCTCCTTGCTAGGGGCAAAAACGTGCGAGGCAGCGCCATACTCAGTCAACTTCCAACTGTCAGCCTTGCGGAAAATAAAAAAAATAAAAAATAAAACGTGACTTCAAAGCTTCACGTGCCGTTGAAACTTACTCTTGTCGCTTTGTGGTCCTCACTAACATCTGGGATTGATGCTTTAAGATCGGCAATCCTAGTCATACGTCTCACTTTCTGGAATCCTAGGATTGCACTTGCAACGAACGCCCCAGAAATGACGGCAGTGGTGGCTAGTTGAGCATTGCGAGACTCGGTAGACCGAGATATCCAAGAGGACATCTCGGAATCTCTAAGTGAAAATTACGCAAACTAGCCTTTTATATGTACAATAATTTTTGTATGTCTGACACAACGATCTTGTTTCAATGGCAATGGCGATATTGATGATAGTATCGTGGTGTTGAAGGTCAAAAGTTTGGACGTGCGAGAGGCTAGGACGAAAGCAATCTAGACACTTTCATTGCTCCAGAAAATGCAGATGACCTCGAAAGGGCCACCAGACACGACTCGACGCGTCTGAGACATTTCCCACGCGCCATCCAGGTCACGGGTCGCGTGAAAGGTCGTGATCGTAGATAAGAAAGCCTAAACTCCTCGAATACGTCGCCACTGTCCATTTGCTTCAAGTTCAAAGCAACACCATGTCGAAACTCTCCCTAGCGATTATCGCAGCCGGTGGTGCAGCGGCGGGTGCAGCAGCGACAGCAGCGTTCTACTCGACCAAGAAGGACAGCTTCCCCTCCTCGCCCGCCATCACTACCACCACAACCACCGTAACTGGCCCTGCACGATCAGCACCTCCCCCTTCCATCCCCGCCATCTCCTCCCCCGCAGCCGCCCCCCGCTCACTCGTCGATCCCAACGGCCTCTTCCAATATGGCTTCCCTGGCCCTGTCAACGACCTTCGCCCCGCCGCCTCTCTGACATCCTCCTACGATCGCCGAACACGGAACCCACACTGGGTAGCTGAGCACATCACACCCCAGTCCCTTGCAACTAGCAACGCCGACCGTAAACACAGCGTCTTTGTCGAGGACGTCACAATCCCAGAGAAGTTCCGTGCAAAGCTGAAAGACTATTTCCGAAGCGGCTATGATCGCGGCCACCAGGTGCCGGCTGCGGACGCGAAATGGAGCCAGGAGGCCATGGACGACACATTTGCATTGAGCAACATGTGCCCACAGGTGGGCGAGGGATTCAACCGCGACTATTGGGCGCATTTTGAGGACTTCTGCCGGAGACTTACACATCACTACCCGTCTGTGAGGGTAGTAACCGGGCCGTTGTATCTTCCCAAGCGGGATGCAGATGGAAAGTGGAGGGTCAGCTACGAGGTTATTGGACAGCCACCGAATGTTGCTGTGCCCACGCACTTCTACAAGGTCATATTTGCGGAAGACGGGACATTAGGTGGCAAGGTCGCGCTAGGTGCCTTTGTCCTGCCCAACGCTCGCATCCCGAATGACAAGCCATTGGCTGAATTTGAGGTTCCACTCGAGGCTGTGGAAAGGGCGAGTGGGTTGGAGTTTGCGACCAAGCTCGATGTATCGAGGCGGAAGAGGCTCTGCCAGGAGGTGAGCTGTTCGACCATTGTCAAGGAGTATGCGCAGAGGCAGAAGACATTTACGAAGAAATGAGGCAGAGTCGTCAGCGGTTGTCATCGAAATACATCATTCGAGACTTATATCAAACGTGACGTTGTACACAGCGCTGGCTGCTATTCGTACAGTATAATACACACATGCCATCGTAGCTCCATGATTTTGCCACCCTCCATTCCATATCAATGCAGTCAACATACACTTCGTCCTACTAATACACCACTTCGTCCCGCCTCTTCCAGACCCTTGATTTGCTCATCTTTCCCCCCACCCTCGTACTTTGTCTCTATCTAAAATCCTCCAACACCCTGTTGGCTCTCCTTTTGTATCCTGCTAACATAGCTCTTGGACACTGTGTTCCATGCGCTCATGTACTTCTCCATGCAGGCAGTGAAGCATGACTCCTCGCCTTTGGAGAGCGAGGCGCCGGGCTTGGGGACACAGCGCTCGAAGCAGTGCTCGTTGAGTTTCTGTGTATTTTTGTTAGGGGTTATGATGGAAAGGAAACCCAGTAATCGAGGAGTTTTTACCTCGACGAGCATGCGCGCGTTCTGCATGGCGGCCTCTTGCTGCACCTGGCGCATGATTTGCGTCTTTGGGTCGCCGGTGGAGAAATCCATTGTGAGGGTTGTGTATTCGTTTACGAGGTGTGGGATTGATGGTTGTAGCGGTAGCTTGAATGCAGTATCGTGATTGTGATTACGGTTGTGTTTGTTGTCGTGGTCGTCGTTCTTACCAAAAAAGATCAGTATTCGTCGACGTCAAGAAGCTGGGATTCAGAGGCCTCGCTTGGCACTCCCTCCCTGCTCCGCTCACTAGCGCCCGCTCCGCTCATACGGAAAGGCCACTCTGCAACACCGTAACGGGGTAATCTCCAGGTCAGCACCTTCATGTCGCCCATCCCCCGCGCCCATTCTTCTTTTTTCCAGGCTAGAACGTAAAACTTTAGTACATCCCACGCCGCGGCGCGTCCTCTTCTTATCCACTCCAATTACTGAAGCAAGGCTTCTTCCATTCATTGCGCGCGTGCTGGGTTGCCTGGGAGCTGTGCAGCTATGTTGTTTGCGAAAACATGGTCAGGCTTGAGCCTGCTGGCGGGGAGTTTCATGGGAGCCTCCGCGCTGGGATTGACTGAGGATCCGGATATCAAGGCGATTTCGGTATGCTGGAGTTGCTATGTTTAATGCAGGGGTTGCTGTTAACAGATAGTATAGCTACGAACCCATAGTCTCGACCCCGTAAGTCGCCATACATACACCTCTCGACAGGTATTTCCTTCTTGACATGGCTTCTGACCTCACCCATAGCCATACCTCGACTCAGACATGCAGAGTCGCTGGTGGGACTTTGGTGGAGACACCGTCATTCGAACCGACAAGTACATCCGCCTCACTGCCGACAAGCCCTCGCGCGAAGGCTGGTTGTTCTCGAGAGTGCCCTTGACGGCCACAAACTGGGAGGTACGATCAACTCATCCCGTCCCTTGTAAACCAGCAAGCAGCTCACGCGAGTAGATCGGTTTCGAGTTCAAGATCCACGGCCAGGGCAACCTTTTCGGCGATGGCTTCGCGATGTGGCTCACCAAGCAGCGAGCGCAACCAGGCCCTGTCTTTGGCCACGCGGACGAATTCGAGGGTCTAGGTATCTTCTTTGATACCTACAAGAACAACCGTCCAGGCACGGTATTCCCTTACATCATGGCTATGAACGGTGATGGAAAGACAAAGTATGACAAAAACAACGACGGCAAGTCCAACGAGCTCGCCGGTTGCTCTGTATGCTCCCTTTGCATTCCGCAGTCTGAGCGATAGCTAACAGCTCTCAGGCGCGCGGCATTCGCAACGCCCAGGTCCCCACCAAGGCCCGTCTGACTTACTTCCAAGACCAAAACCTCAAGCTCGACCTCTTGTACAAGTCCGAAGACGAATGGACTCCCTGCTTCAACATCCCAGATTTCAAAATCCCGCCCGTCGCATACCTCGGGTTCTCCGCCGAGACCGGTGAACTCCACGACAACTTCGACATCATCTCCGTCAAGTCGCTCAATCTGTACAAGCGCAACCCTGGCGCCAAATCCTCCGACACCCCAGGTACCACCCCCGGCAAGGCTACCTCGAACGCAAGCCACGAGAAGGAGAGCGGAAGCTGGACATGGTTCCTCGTCAAGTTCGTCCTCTTTGGTCTGTCAGTCACGGGTGCATACGTCGGGTATACAGTGTACCGCACAAGGCAGAGAGATAGGTTCTAGAGGAGCACTGCACTTCCGATGCACGCGACACAACACAACACGAAGCGGGAAGTCAAGTTGCGCAAGCGTATGTACAAGAAGGAACATCTCAACATTAAAAAAAACCCTACTTCTCGCGTCTGGACGTCGAGCAGCAGTAGCGCGTCTACGGGCGAGTGGCGATTTGAGAAGGATGCGGAAGGGTGGATGAACATGTATAGAGTTGCCTGACAAGCTGGAAAAGGTACGCAGCTTGTTTTTGCGCGTTTTTGTAACATTTTTCTCGTTTCCTCTTAAGGGGAAGTTTTGTGTATTTGCATTTCCTTCTTCTCCTAGAAATACCACATCTGTTCGATCAACCTGTTACAAGCTTTCCACTTTTGCAGTGTCGTGATGGTGTGAAGGACGTGAATGACTGGAAATGATGTATCCGTTTGGTATAATTACAAAGTCTTTCCCTGTGGAGATGGACGAAGAGATGACTGTTCCTTTGAGTACGGTGATTTGTACTTGTTCAGTTTATTCTCGCACCCGTTTTAGATGACGGCGACTGCATGGAGGAGTTGGCAGTGGTCATGATGTGCGCGATGCGTTTTTTGCTCTTCTGTATTCGGAGAAGTGATATGATGGGGATACAAAAGATTACACATAAACTTGCTGTCACATAACGAGGAAACGAACAAAGACTAGTGTGAAGAGAGAAAAAAGCGATAGAATTGGATTTGGTCCTCAGATTAGCTCTCCTGCTGTTCTCAAAAGGAACAACTCGGGTACCAAATGAATGGTCCCGGGTTCCTTACTCGACTTTGGCTTTAATGCCCCATCTCTCGAGACGGAACATCATCACTGGACCCCAATGATCTGTCTGTTATTGATCAGATTCGCGGTTTCAAAGAAACTTACGCACCACACCACACCCATACCAGCACCATATCGCGCGCCCAACGACAATGACCACGCATCCCCGCGCTGACAGTCCCTTCGTAGAAGGGCACAGGCGCTCGGATTGAAAACTACGTTTTCGTCGTCATGAGCAGCGCGTTTGAGACGGCGCTTCGACCCTTTTACTTTTTCCTCAATGCGCGGCGGGGATGGTTGGGCGGTAGAAGATGGATAGGCGGGAAGGTGGGTGGTAAAGACACAACCCAGTAGCTGTTGCGAAAACACGTTTCCCGTGGGAAACGTGTCTATGGCTCATCTTGAAAGATGGCACACTCCCTCCGCTTTCCGTTCTTGTTTGTCATGCAATGACACCCTAATGATTGATTAGACCATAGGGTGGCCTTGTGAGAGATTTTGTCGTTCACTGGGATCTAGACAGTGTCAGGTTTATTTAGGAGTTTCGGAGGGTGTGGAGAAAGTGGCAATGCGGTGGGAGTAAACTTACTCGCAGCTCGGGTCGTTGGTTAGAAAGAGAAGGCCAGGCTGACGCGAAGTTGGTGAGACGCGATTACTAGCGCGCAGGTCTGTGTCGCTGAGTCATCTCTTGGCACCCCCTTCTGATATGTTTAACAGAAGCACGTTTGCAAACATGCCAATTTGGAGATTCATGCATAGTTGTAAATTCTCACACCCGTAGCTTATGGAAGGGAGGTTTTGTGAATGCAAATCACATGAGGTCGTGATATAGCGTGTCAACTAGCGACGGGTATCTTTACAAGGCGCCTTATCATCCACATGCCTATATTTCCAATGAACGAATAAACGTTGCTCACCCCTGCTGCCTGTAAAGGAGCTTATCTCAACCTCCATATATTTTTGTTCTTGGCTTGGACTCTTAATCTTGGAACACCGCCATCACAGGTCCGCAACTATGCGGAATTCCGCACATCAGGCAACCCAATCAATCAGAGCTCACGTCAAGGAGTGATTCATGATGCCATCCAATAGACGTCAGAAATAAAAAATAGACGCCTATAAGACGTAGGACGCGTAACTCGTCGTAAAATGAGTCTCTGTGTACCTCTGCTGTCGCCAGGCTACAACCTTATATCCTGTTTGTACACCGATTGAAGTGAGCATAACAAGCCGTTAACCTGCTACCCTAAACAATGAAGACGCAGATTGGTGAGTTCCCATCAAGTCATCCGAATTTGAGACTAAAACAGATATGATTTAGTAACCCCAGCTATTCATGAAGCTTTCAAAGAGTTTCAAACCGACAACGCCTATGCGGCTCTTACGTTAACCCTAGTGGATGGTCTGCTTTCACCGTTAATGCCCGTCCGTATCAATTGTAGGGACTCCTCGTTTCAGAGCACCCTAAACCAGCTCGAGAACATACTGAGCCCCCGAACACCACTCTACATCCTTTTACGGCGCAACGATTCTATTATTGCCATAACATACGTGCCCTTTCTTGCGAAAGAGTCTCAGAGATCATTTTTCCTACAGAACCGCCACGAAATTGTGCACCAGCTAGGCGAGCATCTCTTTTCTTCATCATTGATTTGCAAAGAAAATGGTGAGATCACCGATGCCCGATCTTGGGCTGAGAGGGATGAACTTGTAAAGCTATTCAACAAGTCAGATGGGACTTTACAAGATGGCGTGCAAGATGTGGGATATAAAAAGAACAAGTGCCGCCTCTGCGACAGACGCATGAAGAATCCTATCGACGACGAAGCTGTCGACATGCTGAAGAAACTCAACATCTCTGGAACAGTGGTACAACTAGTAAGTACTACTTTTCAAGCCGAGCGTACATGTAATTAATACAGTCCAGTTTGTTGACATCTCCACCGACATCCTGAAGCTTAGTTTATACACTCTTCTCCCACCTGGGGATGTCGCAGCAAAACTTTCAGTTGATCAACCGAGCTTCACATTCTATCGCCACCCCTCTACTGATATATTGTACTTCATCTTCTGCTCCCCAGATAGTTCGTCAGTGCAGGAACGCATGAAACACACCATGGCGATTCCAGGACTTGTGAATATCCATGCCGAAGACAACGGGATACATGTAGACCAGAAAATCGAGATTCACGACCCTGCTGATCTAGTGTTCGAAGGAACAGACAATCGTATTGGGAAATTTCGCAGTCTGTACTTGAGGAATGCTTCTGAGGGAACTGAGTCAACGTATAGTAATATGGAGATCGATAAAGAATTTTTGGACGCCTTTGAATAATTTTTGGTAAGTAATTGCAAGATAACAATTTGATCAATTTACGTTCTTAATAAATAATTATTTTTATCTTCTCCGTGGCGGCATAATTCTTGTCTTAATACAACTTGAGTTTTCCGGCTAACATGAAAATAACAAGGCTGTAAACTAGCATAACTCAACGCGTCTTTACTATAGATTCACAAGTCGTTGATCCATATCACAGCATAATTACATGTTAATATACTGCAAAAAAATAATAACAGCCTATTTTCGATAGCCACTTTGCAACTTTACAGACTACATTCAATCTATCAAACATTAAAAAGTACACGTTAAACCATGATCCAAGTACCGCTAGTATGTACGTGTATCACTGAAACAGTCTTGCATGTACGTTCGGGCCCAGCTCATACACTATAGAACTTTCATGCTACACAACCACCCACCTAGAGCAAACAAATCGTACTCTGACAAATCACATGTACGACATACTCAAACGTTATGCATCTTCCATCTTGTCTCTCTCTCTCGTCTTCGATCAGTCTTCTCTTCTTACAAACACCCATCTAATCCGCAATGACCTTGCGATAGACCTTCTAATCGACTTTCGACTTTTATTCAACTTCTCGAGTCCTATTCAGGAAGTCATTTTGTTCCATCGTTCTACTCGCAACGTAAAATGGGAGCAGGCCAATCAACCCCACCCCCTCTCGTAGAAGTGTTCGCATCAGGAAGAAGGGTGCTTGTTCCAGCCGGTAGTATCCTTCACGCCCATTCCTTCTATCTTAGCCCTGATAAATATAGATACAGTCCCAACCTACGTGCTACCGATTCGAAGTCACCTGGATCCAACCTACCGATCTCCAAAACCGCATCATCTATGTCAAAACATCGAATTCATTGCTAAGCCCAGCGAGAGTGAAAACGATCTGGACATGGAGGGATATCCGCCGAAAAGAATACGATCAGGTATGGGATATAGAGGAAAAAGAGCAGGCGTGGATTTTCCAGGGATGAATCCGGAAATGCTTGCGACACACCCAGGAATAGGCTTGGGTGTGATGGGCAATACTAGGATGGGCAGCCGAGGGACTGGAATACCAGTGGGAATGACAAGTTCTAGAGTGTATGGATGGGGAGCAGGTCCAGGAAATCCGAACGCAAGGATGCATCCAACGGATATGAACCGCATGGGAGGAACAGGCACGCCTCTATTAGATAGACCTTCAGAGTACACTAGTGTGCCCTCCATGCATGCTATGCCATGCAATGGTGAAGGTAGAGGTGCAGTGCCAAGTTTCTCTCAAACCCCGTACCCATATCCGCCCGTATATCCACCTACACATCCGCCTATCGGTTTCTACAGCTCTCTATCGGAAAAAACTTCACAACCAGAATACCCATGTCCAGACCGACACCAAGGTTTTCATGAAAGTAATCCCGCGGCTGCCTATGCCGCTCCAGCTGAAACCAAAGAATCCCACACTAGGCTACCAAGTTCCCTCAAGCTCAGCCGCAACCAAACTTCAAGTAGAAAAGTTGGACCCTTTGGCCAAGAATGGCTAGATGGCGACATAATCCCTGACGCTTGCACGTGTGCAACGAGCTGTACATGTCGCAAAGGCCATCGGGTGTTGTATTGTGGAAACCACAACTCTTGCGATGAAGATTCCGAGTTGAAAAAGAAAGATGCAAGTGGCAATACACACTCCATTCTCAAAGAAGAACTTGGAAGGGATTATGAAGATCATGATGGATGTAGGAAGAAGGACCGCGAGAAGAGCTCTGATGAGAAATACCCAAAGAAAAGCAAGAAAGAGAAGACGAAGAAGAAGAAAAAGAAGAAGGAGAAGTATCAGTTTAGAAGGCTAAAAGAGGACGTTTTAAAGGCGCTTGATGAACGTTTTGAAGAGATAAAAGTGGACCAGAAGCAACAGCAGTGTGGAGAGGGGGTTACTGCGGAGGCTCAAAGTTTGGAGAATCAAGAACCAGGTCCGTTTACAGTGGGTAAAGAGCGGATGGGTATGAAGATTGATCCAAGTACAATGCAAAGTGATGGGATAGTCATGGGCGCTTATCTATATGGCTCGAACGTGGACACGACTGGACCATCCAAACCTCAAAATCCTACATCTAACATGGAAGAACTAAGCAACATGCCTGGTACAAGCTGGCTACCACTGCAATCTATGAACTCACATCAACCTTTCCATACTCAATCTAACCACTCCATCTCCTCGGGCAACGCCTCCATAGTTTCCGACGCAGATAATATATGGCACCCCTATAATGGCGGCGAACGCCCATCCTTCGCATCCCACCGGCACCAAAACACAACGCCACATTATCGAGACACGGAGAACATGCATGAGGTCTCAAACGTGCGCCAACCACGAATGAACAACAGGTGTAACTTTGGTCTTGCACGCCCGCGGATGAGAAGATGGAATGAAGAAGAGGAATACGAAGACGAGTCGGAATCGGAATGGAGAGAAACAAATCGTACGTCTCCATGCATTACCAATTACCTCCTAACACGAACACACGCTTCACATCGCACACGCTTCAAGCAGCCAAACGATAAGCTAACAAACTCGCAGGCTGCAAACCCACCATCTCATCTCCACCCACATCTTCACATGTAAAACCCACTCCTCACAACCGTAGCACCAAACCCACCGAAAAAGCCAACGCCCAACCAAACTCCACCTCCTTGTCGAAATCCGCGCCCGGAAAACCTCACGTAGAAACAGACAATGACGACGATGACAACAACAACGATGGCGCTACACACTAGTACCTAGTCCCCTCCACACACACACCAAAAAAGGACAATCCTCCCGCTGGCAAGAAACCAGGATATTGAAAAAAGAACCCTATGCAAACTGTTCCCAAAACACGCCTAAACAAGCGACCTGCACCCAATCACATCCACAACTAGACAAAAGTAGGTAGGTAGGTACATGCACCACCTACCTATCAGAAATAGATCAATCTAGGATGGACAATCGAATCAACAAAACCCACGTATTCTACCTACCTACGTTTGCACATACGCCATTGCATCTTTTGTGCCTGTGATTCGCCTTTTTTTCTTTCTTTATATCATCTTTTTTCCCTCTTTTGGTGATGACTACCGCTATGGTGGTACCAATGCTGTACCATACCATATTAAACCATGTCGTAGGTAAGTAGGTAGGTAGGTAGGTAGTGTAAAAAAAAACCCGGATCAAAAGCCTACCCTCAAGCCACCTTTTCCTTCTCCCCCGCACCCCCTTGTCCTTGTCCTTGCCCTTGCCCTTTACCCTTGCCTTCCTTTTTTTTGCCCTGCAGACGACGGACGATGGATGGCCCGCACCCGATAGCCAAGAAGATATGTAGGTGGTTGTATGTATGTATACTTGCTATGAACTATTACCCCGAATCAGCCTCCTACATACCTGGCTAGCTAGCTAGCTAGCTAGGTAATGACTACGCGCGCCCCAATCTGCACAAAACTGCTAGGTACTTCCCGATTTGTTCTATTTGTCTGTCTGTCTGATACCAACATGTACACCTATGTATATATACATTCACATATACATATGCATTTATTTACACACACGCATCCATCTAATCCACGCACTCTTCTCGCTTGAAAATGAAAATATAATTAAATAAAAAAAACAGCCGATTTACTCGCCAACAAAGCTACACAATCCACAAAGTAACTAACCATTCAACTAATTAACTCATATATTTATCCGTGCACTGAAACCTCCCTACCTACTATGTACTTCCCACCTACGTACACATACACACTACCATCACCATCACTACTTACCTCCAGCCCAGCCCTGCCCAGCCCAGCCCTGCCCTGTTTCCTCCCTCCCTCTCCCCCAGCCCCACACGTACGTGGCGCAGCACACAAAAAAAAATAGACGCACGTCCCTTCGCCCCCCCTTCCCCCTATCCTCTCTCGTCTTACATCTCACACCTCTAATCGTAGGTAGGTAGATAGATAGATAGATAGATAGATAAATAGAGGGGTAAGGTATCCGTTTTTTTTAATTTTTAATTTTCCCTTCCCTCCCTCTCTCGCTTGCAGCGGCAAAATCGGCATGTCATACATACATGCATACATGCATGCATACAGCGAAAGGAGTCTAATTCTGGGAGCGGCGCGTGCCTTGCATTGCATCGCGTCACGTCGCGTCACGTCGCATCACGTCGCAGGACAGGAGGAGGAGAAGGGAGGGGGGGGAGGGGGCTACCTTGGGCCTGGCCTGGCCTGGCCTTGGCCTTGGCCTTGCCCTGCCTTGTTTACTTGATGACTTGATTTGATTGAATTGAATTGATTACTGGGGCTACTGCAAATGCAAATGCATGCAGCGTCCACGTACGTACAAATTACGTTGGTTTAGTCAACCAGCAAATTGGGCATGAACGTGCAAAGTGAGGGTTTTTTTCCTTCCCCTCGAATGGTGTGCATTTTAATAAAGAGGCCAGAGCCCGATGGTTTATTGAGTGTAGATAGTAGGCGGGATTTTTTTTGTTCGAACAACATCTGTTCGACGATTCACGACAATGCACGAGGAAACGTGGGTTAAGAAATCGTAATCATTCGCTGTCCAGGCGGCTTGGTGTCGCGCCGAAAAAAATGATCCCTAGTAAAGAAACATTATGATACCCAGGACTCGTCAAAGAAACCATTGACGCCAAAAATCCCTTTTTGTCGATTGGTGCAATTGATGCGGGACAAGTGTGTGTGTGTGAAAAGTACCCACAGACACAGGCTCCCAATCAGCTCCATATCGCAATAAACTCCCAGTTTCCCCCGTAGATGCGCCTTATCCGTGCCAGTAGATGCCGCTGACTCCTCGCTGAAAAATAACCATGGCGTGCAAAGGGATTTGCGAATAAAAGTAGGAGATAAGAAAACCTTAGTCAAAAATGCTCGTATGAGATGGTAGTCTGAGGTGACGTCTCTAGTGAGGCGGCTCATACACTCGGCGAACCGTGTCAAGAAGGAAGTGAGAAAGACCCACATCACTAGCGACTACGGAGCACACCAACCCATGCCTGTAGAAGATAGGCCAAGCGCCGTAGCCAGTCGCTTGCCCTTTTCGTTGAGGCCGGTAATGTTGAATTTCTTGTCAGCCCACCAGCTCTCAAAGGCGTGGTGGTCTTGGGCAGCGACACGACCAATGCGCTTGGCCTCGTACCACTCAGTGTCAACCTTGCGGGCTTGGTGGCGGAGACGGGGAAGGGCCTCGGTGCGAAGGTGCGAAAGTTCAGTCGCGTAGTAGGCATCATGCGATTCAAGTGGTGTGGAGAAGGAACGGTCTCGGGAGCGACCCCGCTTGCCGGCAATAGTTTCATCCGCGGGACCGAGAGCGATTGGTGAGCAAGGAGTCGCGGCATGTCCCACGGAAAAGGATGATATTGCGGGCGAGGTGCAGCCAGACTGAGAGCTTGAGGAGCCAGAGTAAAAAGGAGACGAGACGTCGGATTGGCGTGCGCTGCTCGCGTCGCTAATGGTGCGGTACTTTGGCGGGGGAAGAACTTCAAGCTGAGCTAGGAAATCATCCTCACCAAACTTGTGGTCAGAACGAACGCCATCGAGATTGTTGGTGTGTTTGTCGAGACGCTCATAGCCTGTTACAGGTCAGTTCATGTTCGCTTCCAAGTGCAGGCATGGCGAGAAACGTTATTGTAAAGCAAAGAGTTGATTGGACGGTGGTGCGAGGTGGTTCGACGACGACGACGGAGACTTACCAGTCAGAACAGCGGCGCCAGAATGTTGGACGGCGGCGATGGCCGATTGGAGCTCTGCCGGGAGCCTGTCCCAGAGTTCCTGAGGAAGATACCATGAACGGAGGTGAGAGGGGTGGTAGCTGAATGCATCCCCATCTTTCGGGCAAGCGGTGCGGGGAAGTTCAACGTGAGAGCCGGACCGAGAGAGCGAGGTAAAGCTCCTGCGGCTCGAGTTGCGTCGAGGGTGCGAGGGTGCGGAAACAGAGTTGTGATAGCTAGGGCCTGCAGGCTGGAGGGTAGTGGGAGTAGAAGGAGTAGCCATGGCGGCGGTAGGCTGTGCTGCCTGCATGTGTCGCGGCTGCTGTAGTGTTGTGTGTAGGTGAGGTGCCAGTTGTGCTTGGTGCCCACGGGGAGCGAGACGGTTATATGTATGTTAGGAAGCGACGCGGAGTCCTCGACAGGGAGTGCAGGCAACTGGGGGGGCCGTGGAGGGGTGAGTATCGTTTGTCAAGGTGGGATCGAGGTCTTGGCGGGAAGAGAGTGTGGAGAATGGCTGGGGTAAAGGCTTTTAAGTGGGTAATTTTAGCTGAGCATGGGAATCTTTGACATTCCCATCAGTTTGACGTAACCACCCAGCTCTGGCTGCCGTCAATCGACGATGACACGTACGCAAGAGGAAGGGGGCGATAGGGGCCTGGTGTGTTGATCAGAAGATTTATTTTTCCAGGTATTTACATGTGAGGCGGTTGCTGGTGGGCCAAGGTACGTCAAGCCGCGCGCGGACAATGAGATGTTTGAGAACAAGGCAGGGGCAGCCCCGTCCAACCTTCAACCTTGCCCAGTTTATCGCGCAGCAAGTGATGCGACAACGGTGTGTCCATGCATCATCCAGGCATTCCAGAAGCTCGCCGATGCAGCCACTGTTTCGTGGCCGTGCTGCGCGCATCAATGGCTCTGGCGCAAGAACAAAGCGAAACCTAGCAGAGCGCAGAGTCACTGTGATGTCACACAGGGGTGTCGCGCAGGCTGTGGCTGTTGCCCGGAACGAACCGGTTTGGGGACGCTTGGGTTGCTGGCGGGCGTAAGCTTTGCGGCGCGTGCAGTTCCCACACGGGCCCTGTGCAGCATCATCAGCGGATAGCTCGCAACAGCGGGAATATTCGAGGCCTCTGGTGTGCTGCACTGCCCACACATACCTTGAGCGGCTGCCCTCCTTTCCGCGCGTTTGTTGGGCAGCTATGCGTATGCGTTGCAGGGGAGACTGTGCAGTGGTTGTCGAGACTGGGCAGTGAGTACAAGGTTCAAGGAGAACAGATAAGGTTGCGAGTCTGACGAGATGCGCTCGACACCTACCAGTGCCCTGCGTGCGACAAGGCGCGAATCTTCGAGGCCAATTTCCAAAAATGTAACACTCTGGTTGGGGGCTTCTGCGCAAATCCAGGCAATGCTTGCTGAACGTCAGCTTGCGTGGTTAGCCCGTCAGACTCTGATCAATGAACGCGTCCGGGAGTGTAATGCAAACAAACAAAAAGAAAGACGGCAAACTATTGTGAGCTACATGGTCTCATTTGCGCTGTACATCTACGACGGGTCGCAATAAGCGCATCTTGCCGTGTTGGGGTGTTGAGCGCTTTTTTTTGACGTTGTCGTCTAAGCCACTCTTCATTTGATCCTCTACCGTGGCCAGCCTGTCTCTCAGCAATACACTCGCTCAGCAAATCGCGCATGTTCAGTCAAGTGCACTACTACCACAGATGAAGCCAACCGAGACCTGGTACCGTTGGATCACTCGAGCCTATTACACATCTGGTCAGCGTTGAGCGGCGCGGGGTGGCCTTTGTCGCAAACCTTTGGATCAAGTGGACGCCAGACGCCGTCACGACCATGTCGCTCACTTCGCCCTTGTTTAGCTTGAAAGCCGCCTCTTCAAACTCCTTTTGCATGTCTCCTTGCCCGAAGAACCCCCTACCAGGCGTTAGCTATGACTCGGTCGTGTTAACACATGCTGCTAGTGCACTTACAAATCACCACCCTTCCGCGCGCTGCTGCAGTCCGACTCGGTCGTTGCCAACTCGGACAGCGACTTGGCAGGATAGTCGCCGTAGCCGTCGACACCCTCGTAGGCCTTGATTTGGTTCTGGTACCCTCTGATGAGCTCTTCGGCCTCTTGCTTGTCGCGAGTGATCTTGGGCTCCCTCCAACTTGCCGGGCGTCGGCTGTCCTTGTGCTTGACGAGAAGGTGGGCGCATCGAATCTTGCCAGCCGAGCTCCCGTAGCCAGCAGGCGCAACGCCCTTTGAGCTATGGTTGGCGGCCATGTACTGCTTCAGCGTCTCCGAGTTTGTGCCCGCGGGCGGCTCCCATCGCGAGTCCTTTGTCGACGCCTGGAAGTAGTAGGGCAGGTTCTTGGAGTTGGAGTGACGTATCTCCCACCCCTCAGGAAGACCAGTTTCGCTAGACTGTGTGAAGTGTGAGCTGTGGACAAGCGAACGAGGCTGGCGATGGAGCATACCATGGCTGGCGTGTAGTGTTTTCGTAGGCTGAATTGATGCTGTGGGATTGCTGTAAGCGAGGAGCAGTAGGCGCAACGATTGACAGAGTGTGAATATAGAGACGTGAGGTTGCAGGGACGTTCAACCTGGCACGCTGCGGCTGGCGATCGAAATGCGGGGACAAAGCGCCGACCCGATGCTGCGTGACAGAGCGCAGACCAGGGGGGGTCTCGCGTTGAATATCAAAATACATTCCATTCTGACTCTTTGCCTCTGCCACCCCCCCGCAACACCACCTTCACACACCGTGTACCACGTCTTGAATACACAACCCGCAATACAGCATCTCCCAGATAACTTCCACAAAAAACACCCGCCAAAATGTCCTCCCCAGCCGCCGAACAAGAGACGTCCAACAAGAAGGAGCCCATCCTCTTCCGCTTCTGCTCCGAATGGCAAGCCTCCTCTCCCCCTTTTGGGCGAGACACTGCACGTGCAACGCGATGCTAACTGCGCGCCCAGCTCCAACCTGCTGTTCCCGCGCGAAGACAAGACGGAGAACAGGCTCATGTTCGCCTGCCGCACCTGCTCGTTTGTCGAAGAAGCCCCGTCGTCGTGCGTCATGCGCCACGAAATCGCGTCGACGGTCGGAGCGACAGCCGGAGTGACGGCCGAGGTGGCGCAAGATCCTACGGTTGGTCTCTCCCACTCTATTTCGCAAGCCTCCCTTTCCGCGGACGAGGATCTGCCGTGCTGCACAATGTGCGGCATGGACATTATGTGTGTCGAGTGCGGCGAGGACTGGGCTCCTGGCTTTGTGCTCGAGGCCGAGGATGAGGAGCCGCGGACAGACATGCAGGAAGAATATGAGGAATACGACGACGATGACATGGAGGATTTCTCGTCATGAGCGCTCTCGCATCTTGTTCTGGTGCTTGCCTGCTCCTTCTTTTTGAGGCTGCTGGCTAACTGTGCTTTGTGCTCGTAGTTGCCGCGCGTGCAGAAGCAGTGCATGAAATGCGGCGAGAATGAGGCCGTCTTCTTCCAGTCCCAGCAGCGAACCGCCGACACTGGCATGGTGAGTTTTTGTTACCCTCTCACGGCTTTTTTAATGGAATGTTTCTAATGTGTAAGCAGAAATTGTACTACGTGTGCTGCGGATGCGGAGTCGTCTCGCAGCCCGGCGACAAGAGTCTTGATGATTAAACGACAGGCATGACATGACATTGCGTGGCATAGGGCAGGCGTTATCTCTCTATTTGATAATTTACGGCACGGAGTCCTGGAAACGAGTCTTCTGATACCCGTGGGTACCGAGCATATGGCATATACATATTTTACATGATCCTAGCGCTCCATAGACTCCTGAAAATGCATTCTCTCTGATGTTGTGTTTTGTTCTCTTGATTCTTGGTGTCTTTTTTCTTCTTCCCATGCACATGGATAGTTTCCTGGTATCTCTTCTTCCCACACACACACATATAGTCTCCCAGTCTCCCAGTCTCTTTTGTTCGTCGTCATCCTCCCCACCTCACACATGCATAGGCGCCAGCGACAAAATCTTAGACCACTCCTTGTGCTTGAGCTCAGCAGCCACCACACCGCTGACCCTGGACCCAATGGGCTCGCCCGCCTTATTAATCAGCACACAGGCATTATCGTCAAACTTGACGACACTGCCATCCGGGCGCTGCCACTTTTTCGCCGTGCGCACCACAACCGCGTGCCGCACGTCTCCACGGCGGACCTTGTTGGCGGCGCTGATGGAAACGCTGTTGCCCGTCTCGGGGCCAAAGTTGCGCTGCTTCTTGACGACGACTACGATGCGATCGCCTGTGAGAGGGGAAAAAAAAGTGTTAGTCTTGCGTGGTTTCCTTGCGCTGTGTTGCGTTGCTGTGCAGATGGATGGATGGATGGATGGCTGGTCATGTCCCCCACGTACCGACTTTGGCGGGTCGCTTTGATCGCAGGACGTTGACGCACTCGACGATGGCGGCGCCCGAGTTGTCGATGCAGTTGACGAGGGTCTAGAGGCGGGGCATGAGCTGGTGGTTGTGGTGGTGGTGAAGATGATAATGATGATAATGGTCATGGACATGGCAATAATGGCAACAGAGGCTGCGTACCTTGAGCTGAATCATCGTGTCCGCCTCAGTCTGTGCAATTGTCCGGCGCACGCTGGTTGCAAGTGGTGGCGGTGGTGGTGGTGATAATGTGCGTGCTCGCAGGTTTGCAGCTGGTCGTCGGGAGCAGGCCGGCGATTTCCCGCCCCAAAGAACGTCGCAGCGGGATGCTAGGCTTCTCGCTTGTGGGCGCGCAGCCCTTCACTGCGCGTCAGTTGGGGGTCTCGGGCAGGGGTCGTCGGCCTTGCTCCGCTGATCGCAGCGCGACTTTGCGCCGTTGCTGCGTCTTGTCTTTTGTGTCCGTGTCGCTGTCCGCCGCGCCGCCGCTCCTTGGTCTGTTTGCTGCGCCGTCTCTCCTTGCCTTGACTTGTGCCGTCTGTTTGCTGCCGTCCTGTTTGGTGTCCGCCCGCTGCCCGCCGTCGTCACAGCAAGGGTGCGTCTTGCCTGGTCGCTCTCTCCACCGCCCTCCTACGTCACGCCAACCACCTCCTTTTCCGGCTGCAACCACTGTCTGCTTCTGCCCAGCCCGACGGACATTTCTCTGCGCGACTTCACTCGCCTTCCACTCTAGTCACCATTTGCGCAGTCATGGCGCCGCGAAACAGCGAGAAAAGGGGCGGTCTGACGCTGGAAAAGCTGGCTTCGTACGACGACATCATCACGGATGCGCTGGTCGACAAGGTAGGGCCCCCCTCCGCGCGCACGCGACACGCCAGTCGCGAGCAGCTGCAGAAGACACAGGCTGAACGAGGCCCCTCTAGATGTACTACTGGACGGCCATCCGCAAGAATCGCGGCGGCCGCTTCTCCGCCTCGCGCGGGCTGCACGAGGAAGACATTGCCGACACGATCCGCCGCCACGCCATCTGCGACAAAGACCCGGCAGAGGCCGTGCTGGCACTCTTGCGCCTGCCGGGATTGCGCAAGTACATGGCCAGCCTCAAGGACGAAAAGGACCAGGAGCACTTCAAGCGCCACATCCGGAGATATGTCAACATCTACTTGCCCGACTGCCCGTTTGAGGTGACCACGACCAACAGATACACCATTACCGACCACGAGGCCTCCATTACCGCGCGGCGAGACATCAACCCACGCGAGGAGATCAAGTACCTGACGGGAGTGCAGGTGGCCATGACGGAGGAGCAAGAGACGGCACTGGAATTGGCGCGCAAGGACTTTAGCCTCGTCATCTCGAGCAGGAAGAAGACGCGCTCTTTGTTTCTCGGGCCCGCGCGCTTCGCCAACCACGACTGCGACGCGAATGCGCGACTCTCCACAAAGGGCTACGACGGGATGCAGATTGTTGCGGTCAAGCCCATTGCAGAGGGAGACGAGATTACCGTGTCTTATGGCGATGATTACTTTGGCGAGAACAACGAGGAGTGTTTATGCAACACGTGCGAGGATCGGCTGCAAAATGGATGGGCGCCCATGAAGCGCATCGAAGACAGCGAGGACGAGGATGAGGATGAGAATGAGAATGAGAATGTGGAAGAGAAGGAGCAAGAGGCGGGTAAAGGGTCAGAACAGGCGCAAGTGGAGCTGGGCGAGGAGCTCGATTCAGAGGATGCAGAGGATGGGTATGCTTACGGGAGAAAACGAACGTACGACACAGCAAGTGAGAATGGCTCAAGCGATTCAAGCCCCGCCACCAAACGTACAAAGATTGTGACCAAGACTTCACCCGCCAAACGACCTGCCTCGGATCTCCTGCGAGAAGCGACGCTTAAGAAGGCACACAGCACATTTTCGCTCGCCCAGAAACTCCCCGTGTCGAGTATCGAGGAACCAGAGACCGAGTTCTCCATATTCTCCCGATCAATCCGCACCCAGCAGCGCGACGGTCTGCTCACAGTTGGCCTCGATGAAACGCCCGCCTCGACATCGCGAGAAACAACCCCCCAGTCTCCCCTGACAGCCGAGTCTCCCAACTCGACACCCTCTACAGACGCAACTTCAGTCGACGAACCCAGCTCCCCAAAGATCAAAGTCGACCCCGAAGTCCTGCAAGAAATTCCTACCCTAGGCGTCGCAACCATTGGCGAAGACTCAACCACAATCACCGTAACAACCACAACAGCATCCGCTCCCACCCCTCTCTCACCCTGGGACGACGCCTCCTCCTCGACCTCCTCCCTATCTTCCCTCTCCTCCAACCTCACCTTTGACGCCTCCACGAAACAAATCGTCGCACGCACGCGCCCGCTTCCCCCCGCCGCCCCCCGCACCACCCGCTCCAACTCGCGCTTCATCTACGAACCCCTCGGCACACCCATCCCCTCCCACCCCTCCACCTCGGACGGCTACACCCCCAACCCCCGCTACCCCTCCGACTACCTCACCTCCCCTTCCCTCCTCTCCGCCAAATACTCCAAATGGGTCGAATGCCTCACCTGCGACGCCCTCTTCGTCCAACAAGACGGCTACCACACCCGCAAGGAATGCCCCCGCTGCGAACGCCACTCCAAACTCTACGGCTTCAAGTGGCCCAAGACGGAGCGCGACGGCAAATCAGACAAGGAAGAAAGAGTCCTCGACCACCGAACCGTCCACCGCTTTGTCGCCCCCGGCGAAGAACGCGAAATCAAGCGCGGAGGTCGCAAGGGCGCCCTCAAGGAACGCCTTAGCGCCGAGAGGGGCAGGGCCTGGGCCGCCGGAAGTAGTATGAGCATGAGCATGAGTGTTGAGGCTGAAGGTGTGGGAATGGGAGGGGGGAGGAGGGCGAGGTCTGCCAGGAAGACTATGTGATTTATTGGGAGTCTTTTTTTTTTTCCTTTCAAAACATGCATGCATTTAAATGAGCTTCTTTTTCTATTTTTTCTGCATTCTTTCTACGCTTGTTTGGCATTTTGCATTTTGCATTTGGGGACCGTCGAGGGAGTGCGGTTCTGGCATCGTTGGTTGCTTCCTTCCTTCCTTCCAGGGATGGACGAACGCACGCACGCCCGCGCGCATATATTTATATATATACATACAT
Source organism: Mycocentrospora acerina (assembly GCA_022701365.1). Classification (NCBI taxonomy): domain Eukaryota; kingdom Fungi; phylum Ascomycota; class Dothideomycetes; order Pleosporales; genus Mycocentrospora; species Mycocentrospora acerina. The sequence goes on along the minus strand of JAKUHH010000229.1, from coordinate 160,552 downwards.
TCGAGGTGTGGCGCGGCATTGATCTTTTTTTTTTATTTACGCGGAATGGCATTCTTTTTTCTTTCTTTCTTTCTTCTTCTTCATTATTGGATTTTTTTTTCACCGCTGGAATGGTATGGCGTGGCGTGGCGTGGCATGGCATGGCATGGCATGGTAGGAAAGTAGGTAGGGCATGGTGTAGCATAGCATAGCACAGCATAGTGTAGCACAGCATTTAGCATGATATGTATGTATGTATGCATGGATGCATGGATGCATGGATGTAGATAGATATGCGTAGACAGACAGACAGACGTGTACGAATACAGCAAAAGAATAGACATCATCAATCACTACAACAACAACAACACTCATCGCATAGTCATGTGCGAAAAGTCACAAAATATAGCAGTCAATCATGTGTATTATCCTACTCCGTTCTCTGCTATGCTCTCTCTCTCTCTCTCTCTCTCTCTCTCCCTCTTTCACCCCCTCTCAATCTCAAACCCTGCTATGCTTTTGCTTCGCATTCATTCTTCATCTGCAATCATAACACAGAAGATCCAAACAGTTAATCATGATTCCTCCCTCATAGACCAAAACAACCACCTGCGCCAGTAAAAAATGTCCCTTGATGAAAAAAAGCCACTGGGAAAAACGCTCAATACAATATTGAAAGGAGAAGATGGAAAAATAACAAAAGCAAGAATGAAAGAAACGAAAAAAAGGCCGGCGGAAAAAAAAATGTCAAACTCGACATCCTCATCCCTCCGTTGATTACTTTGGTGGTACAAAATAGTCGAGCGCGTCACGAGAGACGCACAGCACCCCTCGCCCGAGCTCGTCTCTGCCGGTGCCAAAAGCCCAATTTGAGTCGGCGCGAAATGGACAAAATGTTCAACTGCTTCAAACAACACATGTCCAAGTAAGTGATTGTTCAGAAATAGAGCAATGGCAGCCCGTGATATCAATGCTCAATGTCAGAAAGGAAGACAAGAACTTAGAAAATCATCGATCGAACCTGCTCTCTACGTCCCGCTTGAGACAGTCCTGCACCATCTCTCTGCTTTGGTGCTGGCGCTGGTGCATGTCGCGGGTCTTTGGCCGGTGGTGGTGGCCCGTACGATGACTGCGGTCGCATCTGCGTCTTGAGAGGGCTTGGTGGTGGCCTGCTCATACCGAAAGTATCGTGTGACTGCGTACGCTGATGGTGTGGCTTAGTCGGGCTGGCCTGGGCAGGACCAGGGATTGACGACGGAGCTTGCGTGCGTGCAGCCTTCTCCTTACGCTCCTTCTCGAGTACCATGTCGGTCCAGGCTTTGCCAGAGGCAATGTCCTTGCCTACAGTCTCGGAGAGAACCTTCATCCATCCCTCCTTCTGGTCGCGGTTGTCGGCATAAAAGTCAATCACCTCACCATTGGCAAAGCGGATACGGAAGCCCTCTTCGACAAACATGTAGCCCTCCTCGTCCTCTGCAAAGGCTGACTTGCGTCGGCCACCGGTCTTGGTTGCAGATGGTTGCTTGAGAGCGCTCTTGTCATCGAAGAGTTTGGTAGCCTTGGCCAAGTTGATTGTAGCACGCGGCTGGCGCGTAGTCTCATGGAAGGCTGTGAGCTTGGTGCCCGACAAGCGGAAGAAGCGGCGACGCCAATACTAGGTTTTGTTAGCTACGCTGGTAAATAGTGAGTTGTTGGAGTTACTTACTGGGCAATCACCACCCTGTTGGCTGAGGTGACCCTCCCAAGTCTTGTCTTTGACTTCCTCTGCTTCGCGAAGTTCACGAATGCAAGCATTCATGCTCTTGGGCATGTCCTCATCGCCCGCGTCCTTTGGCTTCGGAACGTACAGCAGTTGAAGTGTGAGCTTGCCGACGCGGTAAGGGGGGCGTCGAACAACGCCGCCACGCTTGCTCTTCACACTGCTGCCGCCTGTGTCATCAACAGCCCACTCGTTGAAGCAAGGAATGTCGACTGTGAAGGGACGGCCGTAAGCTTGGTTCTCGTGGTTGTTGAGGCAAACATAGGCACGTGCGAATGAGCCATCAGGACCAACCAGGTCGTGGAGAAGATCCCACGCAGTGGCTTGGTGGTTACGCTTCGCTGCAGCCTGTGCTTCCTGCTGCTGTTGGAGTGCAATACGATCAGCTTCTTCCTGTGCTCTTCGCTCTTGCTCCTTTCGCTTTTTCGGTGAGGACAGAAGGTTGCGGAAGGCCGAGTGAGACTTCTTCTGGCTGACTACATGGTGAATAGGCGCAGCAGTAACCTGTTGTCGAACCGGAGGTTCAAGCTTTGTCTGAAGAGTAAGCTGGAACTCAAGATCGTCCAAAACAACGAGCTCGAACTCTTGCCCAATGGGAGCGGAGCGACCCAACTCCAGCCACGACGTTGTAACGCAATGAAGGCCGTTGTCAAGAGTCAGTTGGAAGGGGACGGTCTCGTCTGTGTACATGTTAGCAAGATTTTAATAATGGGTCGCAGAATACTTACTCTTTGGCAGAGGTAAGTCAAGATCCTTTACACCAACAACCTTGACAAACACCCTTCCACGCTCTTCGCCCTCTTCAACATCATCGTCATCACCCTGCTCGGCAACTGCTTCCAGACCGGTGGACACGGCAGACTCTTGACCAGGGAGAGGAGGAATCGTCTCAGTAACGGGAGTGCGACGGTTTCCTGATGCTGTTCGGAGACTCTTGCGACGGGACTTGCCGTTCCAGGGTTCGGTCGTCCATGCAGGCTTGCGCTCTGCACTTGACTTGCGGGAGCTGGCTTTCTTGATCTTTTCCACAACAAGCTTGGTCTCTGTCGTGGGCTTCTCGTCACTGAATTCGCGGCTGCTGGCGACGACAATCTTGGTGTTTTGACGCATGAGATAGCCCTTCTGTTCGTGGACATTGCCGTTAGTGGGACTGTTCGTATGTTTGATGCCATTACCTGACACATGACTCGAGGCGTCATATGCCGTAGCACTAGATGTAGGAAATCTGGCGAAAGGGGGTAAAGGAAAAAGGTTGTCTACCTTTTGAGCCTCGATAATATTATCGAACTCTTTATCAAGACCGAAACTCAAATCGGTTGAATCACCGCCAAGGTTGAGATCGAGCATGCGCTTTTCCTTGGTAGCAAGGCTAACCTCGGAGTCGTCATCATCGATATGGCTAACTTCCAGGGAGAGAGATTGACGCTTGGGGCTTCGTGCAGGAACCGGTGGAGGATAGTTGCCGCTGACCTGTCGACGTGTAGCTGCCATGTCAATTTCATCAGGAATCAGCGATGGACGAGTCTTCAGGCGCCCACCAGCACCTCGAATAGTGGCTTCACGCTGGGGGACTTCTGGCGAGGATTCATAATCCGGCGGTGAAACGATGATCGAGTGTCGGATAACAGAGTCTGGTGTGCTAGGTGTATCTGAGTCCTCGTCGTCTTCGGCTGAGTCGTTACCTTCAGGCGTAGCAGGACGTCTCAGGAAATCACGCATCGCGTCCATCTTCGGGGCAGTGTCCAGAGGACTTGGGGCAGTAGCAAAAGAGTCCTTGAGAGGATCTAGGTGCAGGTCCGCCTCCTTGTCCTTGAGGGGGGCAAAGCTCTCATCACCTTGGGCCACCTCGGCTGTGTTCGAAGGCGAGGGGTTTACAGCTGTGGGCGTTGGTGGCCCAGAAATGTCGACAGTGCTGTGGTCAGTTGGTTGATCATCGGGCTGGGGAGAGTACATGCTGATGTCGTCCTCCATCTCCGAGTGAGCGGGCACTGGATGGCGAATGACAGAGGTTTCGCGATCATAGTCATCATACTCGGAAGGCTCGAGCTCTGAGATCTCAGTTTCACCATCAACATCGCCGGTGTTGTCGACAGCATATGTGCGGATGACACTGTCTTCGTCCTCCTCGTCATCGTCGGCGGCAGGGAAGTGAGGAGGAGAGAGCTCATCGAAGTTGGACGACACTTCTCGAGAAGGAATAGGAACATCAGGGTCGAGATCAGCCAAGTCTCCATAGCTGCGCTCAGCACTAGCCTCGGTGTCGTAGCCGTAGCTGTCGCCTTCCTCTTCTTCAAAAGTGCGGCTCTTGACCCTTCGTAGGATGGACTCGCGGGAGATGCGCGGCACCTGAGGCTCGTCGTCTACTAGCTCCGATTCGGTTACGCCATCGACACCATCGACGCCATCAACCTCATCGACCTCGTCCACTTCATCAGTCTCATCAGTCTCATCGACTTCGTCAACGTGAACCTGGACACCAATGTCCTCTCCAATCTTCTTGTCGTGGCTCTCTTGAGTCGGTGTGTCGGTGTTGCGATCGCCACCAAAGTTTAGTAGTCGCAGCCTGTCCTCGAGCGACATGGAGCTATCGCGCAGGTTAAGCAGGTCGGACTTGGAAAAGCCAGCAGGTTGAGGAGGCAGGGGCAGCGACCTGCGGGGGTCGCTTGCACGTTCTGCAGCAGCTGACAAGCCGGTGCTCGAGTCGCGTCGTCGACGGTCGTCAAAGGCTTGCATACCAGGAAGAGGTGGAAGAGGCCTCGACTCGCCCTCGGAGTTTGTCGAAGCGCGGCGTGCACCATCCATTGGGCCATTGGGAGTAGCAGCTGGCATGGGGCTGTCATCGCGGCCGTCGAAGACGTCATCATAGGCGTTTGTGAGCGATGTGTCTGCCGCGTCTGGACTCATGTGGCGCCAGTCCTCTGGAAGCACGACGGGTGTCTTCTCAGTGTCCTCGAGCGAAGCGTCGAAGCTGTCATCCTGGTCAAAGCTGAGCTCCTCGTCCTCATCCTCGTCCGACTCGGACTCGTAGCTTCCCTCGCGCGAACCAGACGCTGCCGACGGGTCGGGTGTGACCATCTCGAACTCTGTGATTTGTGGTGGAGCAGTGTCAAAGGTCACACTCTTAGCGTGGCGGCGCAGGTAAGGGCGGGGGGTCTTGTGGGTGTACTCTTCGTCGTCTGACAGGACACTCGAGTCTGGGTTGAACTGTGGCGAGTTGAAGCGGCCATTGCTGACGAGAGAGGATTTTGTGGGAGAGGCGCGAGGCTCGCCTTCTCTTGTTGGGGGCGAGGAGAAGCTCGACTGTGTGGGCAGCTTTGCCGGGGACGTCTTGGATGGGCTCAGGACGGGGATCTTGGTGGAGCTGTCTGCGCGACGGTGGCCCATGGGCGAGGCGTTCTGCTGGCGCAGGCCGGCCAGGCCGTTCCCTGCAAAGACAGTGCTCTGAATCGTGGCGTTCAATGGCCGACCAGCAGCCAGTGGGCGGTCCAGCGAGAGAACGGAGGAAGGGTCATACTCATTCTGCTGCTCGCGGGCAAACATGCTGCTGTTCTTGACACGTGACTGCTTCTTCAGGTTCTCGATCGAGTTGCGCTTGGGCGAGAGGGGGAGAGAGGGCGAGTTGACGCCATCGTTTTCCGTGTCCGACTCGAAGCGCGACTTGGGCGAGGTTGTCTGCTCCCGCCAGAACAGACGTGGGCCAGCAGGGTTGTTGAAGGGCGAGCTCTCCTTGGCGAGATAGACCTTCTGCATGGTTGTGTTAGTAGGGAGGGAGGGAGGGAGGGAGGCAAGCGGGAAGGGGAAGAAGGAAGAGCAGGCTCGCATGCAGACGGGCAGGCAGAAAGGGAGAAAGACGGTGACGGGCGATGCGTAGGCAGTGGGCGTGTGCGCACCTTTGTTGTCTGGTCAAAGCTCGGCGAGTTGCGCCTGGGACTCATGTAGCTGATCTCAGAGAGCGGACGGCCGCCCTGTTTTGTTGGTGTCTTGTTGATGCGTAGCGGCGACACCTGCAAGCGCAATGGATGGTGAGCACTCGAGTCGTCACGGGGAGTTGTTTTTTGGCAAACTTACGGCTTCGTTGCGAGACATGGTGCAGTCCTAGCGCCGCGTGTTGACACACGACACAGAGGGCGTGCGGCGGAGGGCGAAGAGCAGAGGGCGGCGGGTGCAGCAAAGTATAGCACACACAACAAGAATACCAGAACCGCGGCGTGCTGGCCTGGAGAAGGAAGCCCTGTGTAAGTGAGTGTCGACCGAGCGCACGCGCAATGGGGGATGAAAAGCGGAGGAGAGGAGAAGATATGCACGCTGGCTTGGAGAGCGGGCGGCGAGGTGCGTGTGTTGATAAGCGGTGCGGGAACGATTGCGGCCAGGATAAGATGGTTGGCGAGGCAACGGGCGTGCAACAAACCGGCGCGCAGCTGCTGGGGTTGCGCCGGGGTTGTGTTGGCGCTGCGCCGGGGCTGGTGGGCGGGCCCTGCGTGCTGGCTGGCGGCGCTAGATTTTCGCGAACATGCTCCGTGCGGCGTATTCTGCAGACTTGACGACATCGGCTCATTTTGTGCGGCTGCCTCTTCTTTTTCTGCCGTTCGCTGCTGCTTTGCGCCCTCGCCCGTCTGGTTCCTGCGGCTCTCCAATTCTGTGATACGGGGCTGCCACTGATTCTTGCCCGCCTACCACCGCCCCCGTGTCCATCTCGTACGCCCGCCATGCTGCGCCAGGCTGCCCGCGCCTGTCCCTTCTGCGAAGTCCGCTCGCTGCTCGCGCCCCCCGCCGCACTGCGCCAGACCCGTCTGTACACCCAAGACCAGCGTGAGCGCGGCATCCAACGCGGCCCTGCAGCTTCGCAACGCCCGCGCACAGGAGCGCCGTCAAGAGGCCGCGATGGCCACCGCCCGTCCCGCATGGTCCTCTCCGACACCGTTGGCCGACCCCCGCCATCCCCCGCCGCCGATGGGAAGCCTGCCCGCAGGAAGCAGGACGCCTTTGCCCACCTCAACCGCACCAGAGCCCCGCCCATGCTCGAGAGGACACGCGAAGGGAGAGACTCGCGCGGCGACAGGCCCCGGGGAAGAGACGACGGGCAGCGCAAGACCAGGTCGGATCCCTTCCACGCCCTCAAGATGCAGCGCACCCTCCACGAGGTCCCCTACGGATCGCGCCTCGCCGTAAAGCACAAGATTGAGCAGTACGATGCCTTTGACAAAATGCCCCTGCTCGACACGGTGCAGGCCGCCGTCAAGGATGCGCTGCCCGCCCTCGAGTACCGCAACCCCACACCCGCCCAGTCCGTCGCCATCCCCGCGCTGCTCGGTCTGCAGGCAAAACGGCGCACCAAGACACCCTCGAAAAAGACGGGCCCCGAGTCCTTTCTGCTCGCTGCGGAGACGGGCTCTGGGAAAACACTGGCCTACCTTCTCCCCACGCTCGATGCCATTAAGCGCGAAGAACTCGAGGAGAAGGAGGAGGCCGAGGAGCAGGCAAAACGAGACGCCCAAGACGCAGTGGCAAAGGCAAAGGACAAGCGCGACGACATCTTCGCCGTTGCAGACCCAGAGCTCAACAAGGCAGTCGACCCAGCACGCCCCCGAGCCATCATCCTCGTGCCCTCTGCTGAACTCGTCGCCCAAGTCGGCGCAGTCGCAAAGTCCCTCTCCCACACCATCAAGTTCCGTGCCGCGCCCATTTCTGCAAAAATGTCAGCAACTACCATCCGCAACGGCCTCTTCAACGTAAACGGCGTCGACGTAGTCATCAGCACCCCGCCCCTCCTTGCCAGCATCGCAGAAAGCAACCCCAACATCCTCGCCCGCGTCACCCACCTCATCTGCGACGAAGCCGACTCCCTCTTCGACCGCTCCTTCAAGCCCAGCACCACTGAGATTCTCGAGCGCGCCACACCCTCGCTCAAGCAGCTCATCCTCTGCTCCGCCACCATCCCCAAATACCTCGACAAATACCTCGCTGACAAATTCCCCGACATGCAACGCCTCGTTACGCCTAACCTGCACGCTATCCCACGACGCGTCCAACTTGGCGTTGTCGACGTAAACAAGGATCCCTACCACGGCAACAAGAATCTCGCCTGTGCCGACACCATCTGGCAAATTGGCAAAGCCGCGGCCGAATACGACCCAGCTGAAGGCAAGGAAGCCATACCCACCAAACGCATCCTCGTCTTCGTCAACGAACGCGACGACACGGACCAAGTCGCCAGCTACCTCGCCAAAAAGGGCATCGACGCAATGGCCTTCCACCGCGACACGGACCCTTCGCGCCAAGCAAAAACACTAGCCACCTTTACTGGCTCGGCCCCACTTTCCTCCCCCACCAACAACCAAACTCCCACCCCCGTCAACCAAACTTCTTCCCCCGCGGACCAACCCGTCGCTGGCAAGCGCACCCTGCCCAACACCAAAGTCATCGTCACCACAGACTTGGGCTCACGAGGTATCGACACCGTCGCCGTTCGTCACGTCATTCTTTACGACGTGCCCCATACCACTATCGATTTCATCCATCGCTTGGGCAGGACCGGCAGGATGGGCCGGAGGGGCAGGGGGATCGTCTTGTTGGGACCGGGTGATCGCGCGGATATCGTGAGGGAGGTTAGAGAGGCCATGTTTAGAGGCGAGGCCTTGATTTAAAAATAGCTTTTGTGTTGTTGTTGTTGTTGTTGTTGTTGTTGTGATGATTGTGTAAAAAATTATGTGAGCGGAAAAGTATGGGTTGGATTTGGTTATGTAGTCATGTGTGTGTATGTGTATGATTATACGATGTTCTATGACTTGTTTTGTCTAGTCTCGTTCGTGTCTAAACTGGAGTGTATGATGCATGATGTTTGTTGGCTCCTACCCTTTTTTAAACACCCTCTCTCATGCATTTGCTCATCCGGTCATGTATTGATTGATTGGTGTGTTCACAATATTTATTAAGCGTTAATTAACTACCCCACATTACTCATCTGCCTTTGTTTCCTTCTTTCCTTTTTTTTTCCGTCTCTCTGTCTAGTGTTAGTTTATCTTTTTATTTGTTCGTGGTTACTTGTTCATCATCAGGGAGGGTAAGGTGGTATGGTAGTATGGTGGAATTGTGGGGAAGGTAAGGCTGTGAGTCTATGATGGTGGTGGGTAGGTAGTCGATGATAGGAATGGTCGTGATAGTGGGGGAGATGGAGATGTTATATTTGAAACTAATAATGATACGGACGCTGATGCTGATATATCGCGGGAAAGGGATAAGTACGGGATTTGCCAAAGTATTTATTTGAATGATTGGAGCAGATATTTGAATTGGAAATACAGATATTTTACATGCGTGCGCCGTGAGACTCCAGTAGCTTGACTATCGCCTCCCGCTCGTCTTTAGGTACCCAAGATGGGCTGTTTTTTGCCCGATACAATGGTGATCTTCCTTCGTCATCTTTCGAGTTGATGTCAACTTTGCCTGTGTCCAGCAGCAGTTGAACTATATTTGAGTGCCCGCTTGATGCTGCTACTGACAAGGGTGTTCGTCCATCAGAATCTTTTGAATCAACGACAACTTTGCCTGTGTCTAACAGAAGTTGAACTATATCTGAGTGCCCGCTTGATGCTGCTAGCCACAGAAGTGTTTGCCCTTTAACAGTCTTCAAGTTAACGCTAACCATGCCTGTATCTAGCAACAGTCGAACTGTCTCTGTGTGTCTATTCTGCGCTGATTCCCACAAAGGTGTCTTTCTATCAGAACCTTCTGAATCAACGTCAACTTCTCCTGTGTCTAACAGCAGTTTAACTATATCCGAGTACCCGCTTGATGCTGCTATCGATAGAGCTGTCCTTCCCTGGGAATCCTTTGAATCAACTTCCATCCTGCCTAGGTTTAGCAGTAGTTTAACGATCTCTAAGTGCCCGCTTGATGCTGCTAGTGATAGAGCTGTCCTTCCACGAGAATCCTTTGAATTAACTTCCACCATGCCTAGATTTAGCAGCAGTTGGACTGTCTCTAAATGCCCTCTTTGTGCTGCTTGAGATAGAGGTGTCTTTCCATATAAATCCTTTGCATTAACGTCAATTTTGCCTATGTCTAGCAGTAGTTGCACCATTCTCGTTTGTCCATTTGATGCTGCCAATGATAAAGGGGTTTGTCCGTCAAAAGTCTTTGAATCGACGTCAACCTTGTCTGTTTCTAGAAGTGATTTTGTCAATATCTCTTGCCCACTCTGGGACGCCAACCACAGCATTTCCTGTTCGATCTTGCCACCTAAAAGAGAATCAAACTTGCCCATTCTAATTATCAGAGCAAGTAACGCCTCATTTTGGCTTTCGTTCAGATATGACTCCACACTTCGTTTGGCTGAGAATTTGAAGTCGCGCCCAAAACTCTTCCGAACACGTTGGTCTTCGCAGTATCGAAGATAAATTTCGTGGGAGCGATCCTCTGAATAGTGACCCCTGGAAACAACTTCTATAAACGCTTGAATAGCGGAGTTGCTCCCGGTTGCTATGGCTGCGAAGAAGGGAGGTCCGTATCGCTCTTCTCCTGCTTCGAAACACAGATCAGCTGATGGGTTAATTCGAATCAAGTTTGCTAGATTTTGTTCGGCCAAGAGATATAAAAGGCTCGCATCTTCCGTGTGCCTCCGTACTTCATGCTTTTCTAAGAGATTAACAAGTTTGATCCAGTCGGTCCGTGGAAAATTCATGATAAGGCCATCTTGAACGACGCCACTTCCTTCTGCTACATCCGCATGATGAAGCACATTGTGAACGGCATACTCCAGAAAGGGAAAGGAGTCAGCAGCTAATTTTCGCAAAACTGCAGCTTCCCTTGTTGAAGCCTTTGGAAGACTTTCTGAAACATCCAGAGAGGTAGAAATATCTACACCCATATATGCAAGACAGCATTGCTTTAGTCGCTCGTGACTCTGACCTTGAAGGTTGCTTCCAAGGTGAGGCCAGATTTTGCTTAGACCGTCTCCTTTAAGCAGGAAGTCTCTGACTGATTCGTGGATGAACTGAACTCTTTCAATTTTAGACTTTGTAGTCTCAGTAAGGCCCTTAGAGGAGTCTAGTATGAATCTTTTCATGTCATCCTTTGTTAGCTCTTGTGGGTCCCAGTTTAATATTGCGTTGGGATCAACTCCCGAGAGAATGGCAAAATACAACTCCTCTGGACTAAGCGGTTGCTTTGAAAAAAGTACCCATTGGATACACAAAGCTAGTTCTTCTTTGTTGCGGGAGTCGCGCGTTAAAATGTCGCGAAAAAGTTCATGCAAATCACTAGGAATTTCCTGTAATCGCCGTCGAAGTGCGTGCATTCGACCGCGATCATACTCTTTATTTAGGATGTCTACAACCAGGACCACCCACATGAAAATCCCAGAGGCTTTTTCTTGAATTTCAGTTCTTACCTGTTGAGCAAGCTTACTTTTCCCAATTTTCAGCTCGCTTTCCAGATAATTAATTACGTCCTGGCTGTGCCCTTCTTGTCCCTCAAGGATCAATTCCAACCCCTTAGTTATAGTGACATGTGGGTAATGTCTGCTTGAAAAACAGACTTGAAAGCGGACGTTGCTTGACACAGCCAGCTCGCCGATCCGCTCAAAAAATTGTATCATGTCTCGAATCTGTTCTTCTTCGCACTCATCTAGGGCATCAATAAAACAAACCACACGGGTGCTACCCAGATTCTGAGTCACTTGCTCTAATAGTGTTTCGAGTGATCCTATGTTCCATTGGTAATCTGTGCTGATGCTTGATGCTGGGAGGTTGAGCGAGTCAAGCACACTTTGCAACATCGGAAGTCGTTCAAGAAGTTGCAAAAGCAGCGTCCGATATGTCCCAACGGTAGTTTTCTCCAAGTCCTCGCCTCGCGCGTTAAAAAAGAACGAAATCACAGTTCTATCCTTCATCGTCTTCCGGGCATGGGCAAGAGCAAATTTCATCAACGTGGACTTCCCAGTCCCAGGCTTTCCTTTGATCCATAAGAAGCCGTGATGCTCTCGTAATTTCGTCGGGTCAAGCCAGCTGACGTACTCAGTTTTATGCAACAGCCATTTACATGTCTTGGTATGAGCACTCTTAATGTTTGTATGGCGTGCATCAATCTGGTCAAAACGCAAAGACTCTAACAAGGCTTGTTTCTGCTCGTCGTTTATTGACAGAGTTTCATTGGCTGAAGACTCTCTGATCTCTTTCTGAAGTCGCTTGAATGCATTTTCCTCACCTTCACTGTAGTTAAGGTACATATGGACGCCGAATATACCTAACAATGAATACGCTTTGTCTTCTTCGCGTGTCGTCTGGCGATCTTTGGCCCATGAAAACCGATCGTCGACACTGAATACATGTAGATCACTGCCCTGCAGTGCTGGGATAGCGATACCTGTTATTTCGTGGATCTGTCGTTCGAGAGTTTTCTTATCGCCTAGTTGCTGACCTTCTCGAGAGAAGAATTTAACTGTACGTGGAGCAAGAAGCTCTTGAAGGGTCCACCCTCGTGTGAACCATTTGTTGCTCCGGAAAGCTGGCTCCCAGTTATAGCAGAACGTTTCGTAGTCTGACTTCCGCTTTCCAGACAAGATATCTGATAGGTAGACGTAACATTGGGTTGCGTTTTGGTACCAGCGAAACATGGAGTTGATTGACTCTTGTAGTTCTTGGCTACTTGATTTATCGATACAACAGGTATCACTCCAGAAGTACTCCAGGTTGTCGAGAGCAGCTTGTCTACCCAGGAACATCAATTTTCCGTAGCCTTTCTTGTCTTGGCCTCTTCCTTCAACCACATCTTTAAAACTAACTTCAGTCTCGTCTGGTCCCCAAACGTGAGAGAGGATCGCGTATGGCGGAATGTTGTGACCTGTAAAATTGGCAAGGCTGAGTTTCTCGTTATCTTGTAATTGCAGTAAACGCATGAGGAAACAGGCTTCAGTAGTGCAACTAGGGGAGGTAGAGACTTTCTCAAAGATACGAGAGTTGATCAAACAGTCGGGCGTTACAATGTCAAAAGCAATTTTGGTGGTGGAAAGAAGTCAGGCTGAACGAGGGGGAATGTTAGGATTACAGAACGGCTGTGGCTAAGCTCTCTCACGATATGCAGCAGCGTTCCTTCGAGGCGCAGACCGATAGGCTGCCATTCGTACATATACGCGCTCATGCATGTCGGACTGCATGTCTGACGGTGTGGACTCGGGCTCCAGAACATACACAGTCGCCACGCACTCAAGCATTGCACAGTATCAGGGTGATGCACATCACAATTCCTTGGGAGCGAAATGTAATTTTATAGCTATAGGTGGATGTGAGAATGGACGGTAGGCGGGCAACGACTACAACGTGGAAGCCACGACTTGACCCTCGCCACTTTCGAAACAAGGCTGTGAGGCGTTCATCCCCGCTTTTTGTGAGCAAGGCAGGATTTCTAGCTTCACATTTTTATTCGACTGATTTTCTCACGGCTTACATGTCATAAGGAAAGTGATCTGCAGTCAACGCTCGAGAAGCCCAAAAGACCATTGCAGTCTTGCGCATTTGAATTTCAAGACACATGTGAATAAAGCGGCATATTGATGTGTGCGAACACATGTCATGATCTATTCTATCTGCATCACTATGCCTATGTTATTGCACGTCGACGCCTATGTTATTGCGAGTCGGTCACTCATATGGTGCCGATGTCGCAAATAATGCAGTATAAATGAATTCCAAACTTTTCCATCTCGAAATAATTGATAACACCTGGGCCCCTTCCGAGAGCTACGCCAGCATAGCACAGTGCATCATATGCTAATCTAATATTAAAAGAATCTTCAAAAACTAGGCCGAAGACACTAGGCCCATGATTTGGACATGAATTTATGATCGGGGTGTCGAAGCCAACAGCCGCCCCAAGCTCCCATTCGCTGGCGACATGGAAGGAATGGGCGACTTGGCGTAGATAAGTTCACCACCAATCGTACTTGTCGAGGTCCTCGATATGGGCGGGGCCTTGTACGAATACTGCTTCGGACTTGATGGAGCAGTTAATGGTGTGACGAGATCTATCGACTTTGATGCATACGATGATGTGTGTGGGTTCGTCCTGGGTGGCAACGGTCGTGTAGTGGCCGGCGTGTACGGCGTGTATGGAAGCGAAAAGCTGTAAGAGGATGTCGGTGTGTGAGACAGGGAAGGTGTAGCACTAAAGCTTATTTGGGATGTTGAGGTGCGGCTGTAGTGGGGTCGAGCCGGTCGTACAGTCTCTGACGAATATGTTGACGACTGCAATTGACGGAGTTGTCGGGATGCTTCCGAATCCATACTGCGCTTCCTTTCATCCCCTGATGTGTTGTCGTCGGACAGATCGTCCGAAAATGCACATGATGATCGTTTAGAGTGTGACTGTGTAGGAGAGCGTTGTGGGATGATATCACGGAACTGGAAGTCCTCGAATGAAAAGTTGGAGAAGGGTGTTGTTGGGGGTGAGTAGTGGTCGTAAGAATATGTCAAACTCTTCTCAGTATCCTTCTTGCGACAGCTGGTTGTGTGTTAGTGACGTCAATGAATGTCTTGCCATGTGACAACATACCTTTCAGAGCAGTAGAGTACTGCATTGCTAGGTGTGACTATTTGTTTCTCGCAGACAGTGCTACACCAAAAGTTAGTATACATTGATTGACAGGACTATAAATAGAAGTGTGGCGCACCAGTAATTCGGAAAGCTGACGGCCATCGATTCTTCCTCTTCGTCGCTCTCTGCGTCCTTGTGGTGAACGACTTTGCGATTGCCTTTGCTGCTGTGGGAATTCGAACGTTTTGATAGGGGTGCAGGCTTGGTTGATTTGGCATGTGCTGGCTGAGCCCTTTTTGCGTGATTTGACAAGTGACGAACGTGATGAGCCATTCTTGGAACGACGGACTGGAAACTTTAAAGGCCTCACAGGAAATCGCGCACGGGTGTTTTGAGCGATCTGTAACAGGTCGAAGCGTTGGCGAAGAAGCGGTGACACAGCCCGATGTATTTGCTGTAAGTGCTGATATGACGAAAGGACGTGCGTTCTTCTTTGTACGGGGCTCTTATCTCGACTTTCTACGTCTGTAATTAGCCTGAAATTCTCGGTACCTTGGTGCACCTCGGTGAGATGCAATCTAGAATCAGAGGGATCCAGCTGGTAATGCAAATAAAGAAGCAATGCGATGTGACGAATAACGTAGGAAGAGAGCAAACTTACAACAGCTGACAGGGTAGTTGCGACACTGACAGGACAGGGACAGCCTCGAATTACTCAAGATGGAATTCTTGCAGCAATACCCGCGATCGACAAGGTCTGCGGGAGCGATAAGGTTGCTGTGAGCTGTGGTTGTGGAGATAAACAGAGCCGAAGGTTTCCTCGGGCTGAACGGCAATCGTCGGCGGGCAGAGTGTAGCTGATATCAAGACGATAACAATTCAAGGAGGAGGGGAATGCGAGCAATAAGTATTTTGGGCCCCGGCGTCAGCGAAGAAGCTCTAGAACACGGTTGACGACGACGCTTCAATGATATAGGTGGGTTATCGTTACGCGTGTGGGGATGATTCGCGATTGCAAGTGCAGCACGCCATTTACGGCCGGCTCTTGAACACATCCCCCACTCGTATCCACCGAGGTGCCTTGGACCGAACTTGAATCCACCAAGGTGCCTTGATTTGAACCGAGCCTGGCTATATCCGGCCGGCAGCCAGTGGGGAGCAGAATCAATCTTTGTTCCTGACCATCACGGTGTTTTACATGACGGCTGGCTTGCTCAACGGATTCGTGGTCATGGAGTCTTCGACCCTCGATCTCGATTCAAGTTAGGTTTGGGGTACGGGCACGCCATGGCGTACGCGGAGCGGTCCACCCGGGTGCGTATCATCATCTGCAACTCAATCACGTCTTGCATCGCGAACTTCGGTTGCACAATGAAGCCATATGGCGAACGCATCAAGAACTTTTTTTTGGTTGTTTTTAGTTTTTCGTCGACACCATGCAAGGCAATGTGCGGAGAATTTTTTTCAATAGTCAGAATCGGATATCTCGATGTTCCCTGAACTCGCGATTCGTGTGTTGGTGACACATTACGATGCCTGAACGTATTAACGTTGCACGTGAAGACACATGTCCGTTTTCTGTTCAGTGCTACGTAAAATGCCTCCAACGACAAACCAATGATACTGCTCAATCATGAGCACTCCCTATCTCGCATGTCCTGCCTCTTCAAACAACGCAGGGCTACTATCAGAACCAAATATTGCATGCAGCGCTATGATAATATCGCTCTAGTCCAGACCGGAATATACTCACACACAGCAACTTTAGACAGCAAACAGATCTTCTGCTGCTCGCGATCTGGTGATGCGCAATATTTGAATTGGGGTAGACGTTGAATAAAATGGCCCCTCCTGTGCAGGTTCAGGAACCGGTGAGAAGTCAATACGCTCGACACTAAAGCTGTTTCGCTCTACCCCACATAAAGTCAGTTGCAACTCAGCCGATGTCGTAAGAGGACGCGGAGAGACCCACTACACGCGTTCAGGAAAGTCTCGAACGTTTTCTCGTTGCGTATGGTTACAGAGATGAGCACTTGGAGTGCCGAGTTTAGATCAAAGAAAATCCCTAGTGTTGTTACCAGGCGTGGGATGACGGACTTGTCGTATGTCTGTTCTTGTTCAGAAAGAGGGTCCTGTCAGGTTGTACAACGGAGGCTTACGACATCTGCACCCAGTAGAACATCCGGTACATCCATTCCGTAGTCTTCTGAGAATGATGTGGCATCGATCGGCCATCCCCACTTGAGCGCTGCAGTTCGCACTGAACACCCAGACGTAGCATCAACGTCAAGTCCGTTCAGGAAGAGATTAGTATTAATGGCATCAACAACAGCTTCGTCCCCATCCGTAGCAACAATACCGTACGACCCCAGATATTTGGCACAGAGTATAGAGAGCATCCCGGTCCCTGCACCTAGCTCAAGTGCCTTCATCCCTCGTATCATCAAAGAGCCACTCTCAGACGAAAGATACGAGCCAAGAAGCAGCGCGGCCTCCCAGGTCCTCAGGCCGGTAGTTCCGGACGAGGAAATGACGGATCGAGCTTCGAGGAGCGTCACTGAACGCTCGTGCGAGTAGCTATCATTAGAAGAGTGGAGAGGGAAGGCATACGTCACGAATGCTTTCTGCTGCGCGGAGTCCGCCTCGGAGGGTACACCGGAAACGAGGAGAGAAGACATTGTGGACATGAGATCATCTGAGATTTCCTACACAGGTCCAACAAAGCAAGGGTCAGTCTCAGGTTGAAGAAATAACGGGTTGATCGGCAATAAAGTGAGGTTGTCATTTTTAGAAATTTTCAACAGAGAATCAATCAAGCAAGTCGTATGAGGCGACAGAGCGAATGGCTGTGAAGAAATAGGAAGTCGTACATCCTCCTCTGGGTTATCAATGGACCTTTCTAGCTTCGATATGAGGAGTTTGAGGACCCTGAGCTGATAGCGCTCTGGTGGCGGTGACTTAATATTGTTCGGGTCGAATAAGTTGTCGAACATCCAAGACTGAACATCAGACGCCATCAAGACTCTGTTGTCTGGCCATCGCAGTTGAGGCAGTTCGACAAGTTGGAGGTTCTGGCGTTGCAGCACTCGCAGCTGTGATAATATACCTGCATCAACTACCATGGTGTTTCAGTGTTGAGGATAGATGAATCAGACAGAATAGACTGAATTAAATTGCAGCCGCTTTGCTCGAATTGCTCGAGTTGCTTGTCTCTGTCGTGGGTCGAGGTGAACGACATGTTGACGATGGCGCTTACCTAAGTGTGCAGCGGGGCGGCTTGGCGGTCGGCTAAGCGAAGCTGCACATCCAATTTTGCTAGCCATTACTGTCGACGACAACATCCTGCGGCCAACTAACACCACAGCAAACCGACTGTAGCAGGATCGAGTTCCGTAAAGTACGTCTGCACGCCATCCCCGCGCACCCTCGGGCCCCCGACTGCACCTACTGACGAGTGCCGCCTCCAGGTCGAAAGTCCTCAACATGGCCGATTCTCAAGTCACCCTGCGCACGCGCAAGTTCATCCGCAACCCTCTCCTCGGTCGTCGCCAGATGGTCGTGTAAGTGCAGGCACCACCGGGCATACAATTGCGAGGCGCTCGGTCTGACGGTCACGTATAGCGATGTTCTCCACCCCAACCGCGCCAACGTCTCCAAGGACGAGCTCCGTGGCAAGCTCGGCGAGCTGTACAAGGCAAAGAAGGATGACGTCTCCGTCTTCGGCTTCAAGACACACTTCGGTGGCGGCAAGAGCACCGGTTTCGCTCTCATCTACGACAGCAACGAGGCCATGAAGAAGTTCGAGCCCCGCTACAGGCTAGTCAGATACGGCATGGCCACCAAGGTCGAGAAGGCCTCCAGGCAGCAGCGTACGTCTCCCTCGAAGGCCGCATTGATGTGGAATTGGCTTTGGACATGGCAGGCTTGGATCAAGGAAGCATACTGACTGTGGAACAGGCAAGCAGCGCAAGAACAGGATGAAGACGTTCCGGGGCACAGCCAAGACCAAGGGTACCAAGAAGGACAAGAAATAAGCGTGCGCATCATCATAACGATGACTACGAAGGTCACGGTCGGAGTGGAATGGCGGGTTTTCTGGAACTGGTTCGCCTGGTCTTTCATCACGGTGGACTCGGAGTCTCAGCGGGCATGGGCATCGTGTACAGCTACGAACGCCTGAAAAACTCTTGCGGATGGGACCGGCAAGATGGGTGGCGTTTGAGATTCATTGTCTGCTAACCCTCAATGCATATCATGGACCTTTGAATTCTTTACGAATTTGCCGCTTTCTTCGGGATGCTCTTATCAACTTTTCTTCAATCATTTGATTCTCTCCTGGAATGTGTCCCAGTTTGACGTATGAACTTGTCCTTTCTCCCTATGCGGCACTGTGGTCTTTTATTGCATTTTCATGTCTCCCTTCCCCTCCCCTTTCTATGCTAAACCCCCTCGTTTCTCGTCTTTCCCCATTTGAGTATTGCCAGTTGTGATGTCATCTCACATTGTGACTACGTGCACGAATCGTTATTGTAAATTACTATGCAATGCAAGTCAAGATTCTCTAGCTTTTAATAGTCTATTTGTTAAAAGTGTATTGACGACCATTCAATAATGTACCTCCCCCCTATTGAGTCTCACCACAACTCTAATAGCCATTTATATATTCCGATTTAAACATCAAACAGCTGTAGACAAAGGTTTTGATATATTGAATTATTAATTTGTTAACGTCTATTCTACTCATGGTAATCGTTTTGCTTCTCTTTTTGGTACAATGCTCCGTCTTCAATGCTCGAGCTTTATGTCGTAACCACATTCTCCACCTTGACTGCCGAAGCAGAAGTTGAAGGAGTAGTACTGGAATCCTTCTGTACACCCTCCGGAACCACATCCCCTGCTACTACTCCCTCCGCCGATGCAGACGAAGGTGCAGAAGCAGATGTAGCCGCAGGGACAGGTACAGAAGCAGAAACAGATACAGGCACAGGCGGCGGCCCCATCTTCCTCATTTCCCAGAAGCGCCTCGGGACCCCGGCCGCAGGCGGCATGCCTAGGAAGCCCTTGCCGCCCATACTCTCGAGCGGCTTCGCCCTGCCCCCAACATAGCATCCCAGATCGCCGCTCCAGACGAAGCCGCCGCCTACGACGCCCCTCAGGACACCAAAAGCGCGTGCGTCTCTGTAGGCGATGCCTGTTTCTGGATCGCGGTACCGCGCGACTTTGTTTGTGATTTCGCAGTGGACTGTTTTGGGGCGGAGGGCTGCGTCGCGCTCTGCGGCGGCTTTTTTGCTCGACGGCTTGGATAGCATGATGGAGGTGAAGGTTGCGGCGTCGGCGGGGGACCAGTGGAAGAGCGTGGTGCAGAGGTGGATGAGGGCGGTGCGGTCTCTGTCTTTTGCGAGAGAGGTGGTGGATTTGGAGCGGGAGGTTGTGGTGGAGGGTGGGGCGTCGAGTGCGGGGAAGGAGGATAGGATGAGGAGGTTGCGGAGGGCGCGGCGGATGAGTTTCTTGCGAGGGGGAAGTGGGGGAGCGGCGGGTATAGGGGGTCTTTGGAAGGCAGTGAGGAGGGCGGATGGTTGGGCGTTGGGGTCTGAAGCGAGAAGGGGGTTGTTGATGGAGGAATGAGGATGTGTGGGGAGGGATTGAGATTGAAATTGAGATTGAGATTGTGGGTTGTTGTAGGGATTGTAGGCTGAGGCTGCTGAGAAGGGGTTTGGTGGGAGATCTGAAGAGGTGGATTGTGGTTCCTGGTTCTGGGCGTAGTGGTCGATGCCGTAGAGGAATGACTCTTGGTTCTGTGGAGGCGTGAACATGATGCTGCTAGGATATGGCATGCTATGCGAGCCCATGAAGACATCTCCACCCATGAATACATCACCACTGATTGCTTGCGATGCAGGGGTCCATGGCTGCTGTGACGATGTTTGTTGAGGTGGCAGCGAGTTTGGCACTGAAGGCATTGGCGGTGGGTCGGGAGAGGGTTGGTACTGGTTCAAAGGGCCATTAGAGGCTACCGCATCAGCCGATTGCTCGAGAGAATTTGTTTGAGCAACGGGCGAGTCTGTCGCACTATTGCTCTTGTTGAGTTTCTCCTCCAATTGTTCGATGGTAGGCGCATCTTTTCCAGTATACTTGAGCTTATCGTCCACATAAATGGCAGGCCCGCTGTAGTATCGAATAAACGGTCCCTCTATTTGGCGGTTCTTCAATGCATCAATCTTGGCCTGCCTCTCCGCAGCCCTTGCTTCTTCTGCCTCCTCCCATCTGTGCAGAGTCTTCTTGTTTACGCGCTCGTTTCGTGCTGCTTCGGTGAGTCTCTCGGCCTGCGTCAAAGGTTTGGGCTCGTCCTTGGCCTTTCGAGCCTCAGCCGCCTTCATCATGGCCAGGGTGTCGTCTCGCCTCTTATCCTTCTCTTTCAGCTTAGTCAGAGTCGACTCCTTGTTTGCTATTGTCTGCTTTCGCGACGATGCTCGAATCGGGCCATCCTCTTCGGTGGGTATCCAAGACGCTCTCTCGGACTTCTTCTTGGGTCGCGGTGGAGGCGCCATTGAAGGCGAGTTTGTGTGCGAGGCATCAAGCCTGGCTCTCTTCCGTGAAACAGCTGCGATACGCGCAGCAGCGAATGGGTTTGTCGCCGTCTTGCGCTTCTTGGTCTGCTCGTGGCGTTCCACCTTGCGCAGCTCCTTCTCGCCCGCATCGTCGTCATCGCCACCATCGTCATCCTCTTCAGACGACGAAGAGTCTAGGTTGTAGTCCTCCTGCTCGTTGACAGCCTCGCCCTTGAACTCCTCCTCGTTTGGTGCCTCCTCCCATTCCTCGCCCCACTCCTCGTCCTCTTCGGCTGACTTGGCGAGCAAGATGGACATGCGGTTGCCTGCATTAGAGCGCTTGGCACGCGACGTGACCATGAGGTCGACGGGCGCCTCGGGCTCGCTCTCGTCTCCAGATGCGCCCCCGTCCTCATGGTGGGTGGACGGCGAGGGAGCATCCACATCCATGCTCTCCACATCCTCGGGCGACATGGCGGGCAAGTGTTAGTGCACAATGCGGGGAAGGCGCAAATAAAGTGCCTGGATGACGAGGCAGAGCCAGGGGTGAGTGCGCGGGCAGAGCAGCGTGGCAGCGGTCAGAGGTCGCAGGACGTTTTCCAGAAACGTTCCATGGAGACGCCGATTATGCGTTCCAGCTGACAGCCGTGGTACCAAAGTGCTCTGTGCGCTGTGGACACACGCCGTTTGTTATGCGAGAGGGGTCGCACGTTTCACGGGCCTTGGTTGAAGGATCGGAAGCTGTCAGGTCAAAGAGCAGCACGCGCCGCAAACTGAGAATGACGCGTGCCACTCGAACCAGAGCGACGCCAAGCCAGCGGAGATCGCTCGTCTCGACAAGCCGCGACTGAAACCTAGCGCAGGCCTCGGATTGACAACGGCACGTTGGGGCGCTAGTCCGCACTGGCCGTGGATGCCGAAGCGTGCCAGCCTTGCAGTCGATTCCGCGACGTGGAGCGGCCTCTATTCGAAGCCCTCTTCTAGAAGGCAATGTTTCAACTGCGATGTACGTATGCTTGGGGTGCCGTGTGAAACGGGCACTGGCGCGGTGTGCTTGTAGCATGTATTCGATGCGGTTGCAAGATAGACTTTCGCCGTGCAGCCTGCCAGACAGCCTCTCGAGCCTAGGGAAAAAGCACATGGATTTCGCATGCAGACGACCGCAGTGTGACGAGCCAGACGCAGCTCGGCAGGCCCAATCAAAGGAGCCACAAAGGCAGCGGCGCCCGAGGGCACGTTGAGCTGGTCGCGGGGGGACACAGTAAGAGGCTTGCTCGACGCGCCTCTGCTGTTTCAGATTGGTCCCCGCAGCCAGCCAGCCAGGAGAGGCTCGCATGAGACCCCCTTTTGTTGGTTTTGCTGCTGGTACAAAAGAAGCATTGCGGTGCGGTGGCAGGCCGTCACCACGCCGAGCGCACGCACAGTCGACGCCCGCGTAAAAAAGCAGCCGTCAGGCCACATTGCAGTCCGCGTCCGTCTTCTGTAACGATCTGCCAGGCGGTCCGACGAGCATTCGAACGTGCCCTCGCTAGCGTGTTCCTGGCTCCTTGCCCGTTTTAGCGAGGCCTTCTTCACTCGAGCTCCCTCAGCATCACCTCTTCGCCCTGCCCGCCCCGTCCCCGCCTACTTTACGCTGCCACCGCTGCATCTGTCCCCTAATGAGCGAGAGTCTCTAGCAGCCATCTGCGTAATCCTATTTCTTTCGTTCTCCAGGCACGCTCGTGTCTGTTTATTCTACCAGCCAGCCAGCCCTAGCATAATCGAGGAAGCTTGCCCACGACGCCCTCCACCGCGCCCGTGGCTCTCTCGCGCCGTTCCTTGCAGCGCACCCATCCGTCCCAGCACACTCTTCGCTGAGCCCACGCTGTACGACCAACGCTCGAATATTCGGCACCCCCTCCCCCGCCCAGCCCACAGACAGGCGTCATATTGACTTTGCACTGCCGCCATCGTCTTTGAAAGACTCGCCCGCGCTGCTCCAGTTGGAAAGTGCACAGAGCCCCAACCCACGGCGGCCGCCCAATTGCACACCATCCGGACTGGATCCAAGTCGTTGCCACCCTGCCCCAGCCCCATTCACACACGTAACACACTGGCTTTGCGCCGAGCTGAGCTGAGTCCCCTCTTGCTGGCACCCTTTTTCTCTGCCACACGTTCCTTTGGCCGGTACCAACTCGCGTCTCCGCCCTTACCCTGGTTTTGGTAAACGAGTCCCACGACCACCCCAGTATTAGAACAGTGAACTACCTCACGGTCAAAGACAGAGTCTGTAATTCATAATGGCTCCTACCGCTCGTCCCGACCACATCAACCTCAATTACATCCCCCAGTTAAACTCGCAGTCGCCGCACTCGGGCACCTCCACGGGCACCACCTCGCCCATCGAGCCTCCCTCGGGCAACTCGGTTCGCTACCCTACAAACACGTCAAACCCGCTGGGAGGCGTGTCAGGAGGAAGAATGAACACGGGCTCTCCATCGCACGAGTTTGGGAGCAGACTTTATTCTAAACGGTATGTCGCACTCTGAAACAAGTCATCTCACTGCTAACACCCAACCACAGTGCGCGAGAGATCCAAGCGCAGGAAGGCCTGACTCCACAATTGTGGGGGCCGCCTACCAGCGGCAACTCGACGCCATTGCGCGAGACAATCCCCGAGTCTCCCAACACCGACAGCTTCCCTGATTTCAATCAGACCATGCCGGATTCTGCGCCTTCTGCTCAGACGTCTACCCGCCGTGCTCGTGCCGGCACTCTGCCTTCGCGCTTTTCTCCCAATGCTGCACCTGGCGGGCTCATGTCGCTGCCCTCGCTTATGCCAAAGACGTCTCGTCCTACGCCATCGACTAGTCCCTTCAAGCCTGGATCTGGTACCCCTACTGAACGCGCGGGCTTTACACCAGGAGCTACAAACGCTGCTGCTACGTCTGCGCTTCTTTCTCGTCTTCGCGCTGGCTCTATGCCTCAGCAACCGGGCTTTCTTCCGCCTGCTGCCTCCGCTTTTGGTAACCCCATCTTCTCGTCTGCTTGGGCGAGCAATCGTCAGCGCAGCAGCACCCTTCAAAGCATCGCTTCTCAGCCCTCGAACGGACCCGGTTCTCCCGTGTCATCTTTCTCTCGCGATGGGCTCGCAGATGCAGATGTCAGGACTCTCGACTACCTCGGTCTGGTAGATACTCCTCAGCCCGTCCGGGCTACTTTGGCACCCTCCGACATCGAATTGCTTCTCGAGAGTCAGAGAACTGCCAACAGCCTTCTCAACAGCAACAACCGCATCCGCTCATACTCTGTCAACGCAAAAGAGAAGTATGCCGAGGACGAAGATGAGCTTCAGTACGGCTACAGTGGTGCCATTACCCCAGCTGAAGCCAATGCTCTTCTTATCCAGGAGGCCATTCGTCAGCACAACCAGGACGTCCAGGCATTTGCCAACTATGCTTCCTCCCGCCCTCGTGCCAGGACTGCTGGTGTGCTCGATGCTCCTGGACGAGGCATGATGAGAAGCTTCCTGCCTACCATGTCTGCGGACCTGACGGAAGATGCTGAATACAACCTTGCTGAAGCTGTGAAGAAACTCCACTTGCCTAGCGCGAACCTTGGTGACGAAGGTACCCTAGATGGCCCCACACGATCGCTGTGGCTTGGCAACATTCCTTCGTCTACCACAGTGTCATCCCTCAACGTCATCTTCAGCACTTTTGGCTCTATCGACTCTACCCGAGTCTTGACGCACAAGAACTGCGGTTTCGTCAACTTTGAGAACCTTGAAAGCGCTGTTCAAGCAAAGACGCAGTTGAACGGAAAGGAGATTTTCCCTGGCGCAGGCCCTATCCGAATTGGCTACGCGAAGATTCCAAGTGCAGCGGCTACGCCTGGTCACAATGGATTGTTCCCTTCACCAAGCCCTGATCCAACTGCAAAGGGACAAGCCGAAGGTGGCGCGACCCAAAACACGAATGCGAACAGCGCTCGTGCCGAAACCGCAAGTGTACCTCTTACTACTCCTGAATTGACCGACATTCGTGGCGACATCGTCCAGATCGTAAAAGACCTGGGCGCCACAGATGATGAGCAAGCTAGAATCTCTGCTCAAGTTGAGGCAGCTATTCGACTCAACACTTACATTGATGAGATTCCCCCTGTCGAGGAGCCAAGCCACACTCGCGTACATGATGCACCAAGGCTGCGTGAGATCCGCAAGCGCATTGACAACGGCTCCTGCTCAAAGGAAGAGATTGAGCAGATCGCCATGAATATGCTCCCCGAAGTCGCGGAGTTGGCGTCGGACTACCTTGGAAACACTGTGGTACAGAAACTGTTCGAGTTCTGCGAGGAACCTACCAAAGAGGCCATGTTGCGCGAGATCGCACCCCATCTCGCTAAGATTGGCATCCACAAGAACGGAACATGGGCAGCACAGAAGATCATCGACGTGTCCAAGACGCCCGCTATGCAGAAGATTGTTGTTGAGGCCCTCCAGCCGTACGCAGTAGCTCTCTTCCTCGACCAGTTTGGCAACTACGTTATGCAGGGCTGCCTCAAGTACCAGCAATTCAATGACTTCATCTTTGAGGTCATGCTCAGCCGTCTCTGGGATCTTGCTCAAGGTCGATTTGGTGCTCGTGCCATGCGAGCTTGCCTTGAGAGCCACTTTGCTACCAAGGATCAACAGCGCATGGCGGCGGCTACAATTGCTCTTCACAGCGTCCAGCTCGCCACCAACGCAAACGGAGCCCTGCTCTTGACCTGGTTCCTGGATACCTGCACGTTCCCAAGAAGGCGCACAGTCCTCGCCCCCCGTTTGGTCCCACACATCGTTCATCTCTGCACACACAAGGTTGCCTACCTCACAGTGCTGAAGATCATCAACCAGCGAAACGAGCCAGAAGCCCGTGATACCATTCTCCAGGCTTTGTTCTTTTCACCAAACGATCAAGTATTGGAAGATATTCTGTCTGACCAAAATTGTGGCGCCACTCTGATCTTCAAGGTGCTTACGACTCCATTCTTCGATGAGCAAATTCGCGCAGATGTTGTGCAAAACGTACGCAACGTCCTTGCTCGCATCAAGGCACAGCCTCAACAAGGCTACAAGCGTCTCATGGACGAGGTGGGTCTCTCTACTCGAAGCGGGCCTGGCCATCGCGATGCCTCTGCAACGCGATCTGCTTCCAAGGACAGGATCGGAGCATCACAGGCCGATTCCAGGAACTTTTACCCATCAGCTGGAGCAGGCTTTGACCCCGTCGCCCTTCAGCGCACTGCAAGCATGGATTCGAACGGCTTCGACCAATTTAACATGGGCGTCAATGGTCCTATGTTCATGCCAAACATGCAAGCTATGAACAACCAGCAACAGCTACAGTACCAACAGTTGCTGGCCCGCCAAGGTCAATTTTATCCTCAGATGAACGGCTTCCAAGGCGCACCCCCTGGCATGGATGCTTACCGAAATGCGTCCCCAGGAGGTGCACCTGGGTTCAATGGTTCTCCGATGATGCAGCCTGCCAACCTCGCTGGCCAAGGCATGGCCCCACCAGGTATGGGCGCGCCGATGTACCCATACGGAATGTATGCGCCCCAGCAACAACAGCAACAAGCTACTGGAGGCAACCAACGGCGTGGAAGGGTAAGCAGAAATGCGTCGCCCGCGCCTGGTACTCCGTATTAATTGCATTGCGTAGAGATGAGGACTGGATGTGTATCGAATATCTTTTGATGTTGTTCGCAGTCAATTTCATCATTTTGATCAGCACGTACAGCGTTGCGAGATATCATTCACTTCTTGTAAAAGATTGTTTGACACACGATCGAACCAGGAGCGTGTTGCGTCAATGTGTCGTAGCATCGCCTTATCTTCCATTTTTTTGGTAGAAATTTCCTGATACTAGAGAGAACGGAGCAGGCCTACCGTATTTACGATGTGCATGTTTGTTTCCTTTGGTTCTGTTTTTGAGCAAGTTGCTTCAAGCGTTCGCTTGCTCATGCCACTCGCTTCACCACGATCTAGCGTTTTGTTCGCAAAGTTTTTTTTTCGGTTATCCTTGCTCCGAGCAGGCACATGTGTGGTTTACTCACATGTCGAATTACGAAGGTGGAAGGTGTGATGTTGTACAGATATGCAAGGGACGAGTTTAGCACATGTGAGAGAAGGCGGTACAAAAAGTCGGGATCATGGGATGCTTTCTCTGGGGAATGTGAGATGGCTTTCTTTTTTTTATGTTTATTTTTTCCCCTCTCTCTCTTTTTTTGTCTGTTTATTTTTGGCGAAGAAACATCTTGGGGGAGTAGAGCAGATAGAATGGAAAAAATTCTAGCATGTCATTACTGCTCTCCTGCTATTTATTCTCTTTTTTATGCTTTGGATGTTTACATCAATCAGTGTTGTGTACCAATTACGGACTACCGACTGTTTTGTATAGAATGTAGAGAAGGAGGAGAAGAAAAAAAAGGAACAAAAGTGTATTCATAACATACATTGCGAACAAATTCGCGGGTATCTGGTTTCTAAAACAATAGCAAAAAAAACGCCTCTCCTATTCTTCCTGCTTTTCTTTTTTCCTTACCCAATCGACTCTGCCCTCCCCCCCAAAAAAAAAGTACCGTCTAATGCCCATTCGCAGCGCCATTCCTATTGAACCCCGCATCGTCCATTTTCCTCTTCTTCGCCTGGTTCTCTCCCTCCGCCTTGGGCATCTCCCTCCCCTGCATGCGGTACACGGCCTCCTTGATTTTCGGCTCTAGAGAGCGCAACTCCTCCTCTGTGATTGGATCTTCGATGCTGGCGACTACGCTCCTCACTGTGGAGATGTGGTTTGCGTCTTTCTTGTCGTCGCGCCATCGGGGGGTGCCGTCGCCTTCGGCTTTGTATTTCCACTGGCCGGCAGGGGTGCGGTAGCATTCTATTATGCGGCCGTCGAGGCGCTGGTTGAGTGATTTGAGTATATTCCATTCTTGGTGAGTGAGGGCGAGGGTGGCAAAGGGCTCGTAGTGGTTTTTGTTGTGTTGGACCAAGAGAGTGATTGGAGCGGGGATGGCGTCGTAGTCGGGGATTGGGTCGCCGCCGTCTTCTGGGTCGAGGAGAGGGAATTCGCCGAGGCGGAGCTTGAAGTCGATTGTGTTTTCGTGCGGGGGCTTCCATTTCAGAATGTGTCTGTCGGTGCCAAATTCGTAGCGCGTGCCTTTGCAGGTGAAGATTAGGCCGTCGTTGCCGTGCCGCAGATTGGGGAGCACTTGGTCAAAGGTGTATTTGAACGAGTACTGTGGCCACATGTTCTTTTCTCGGAGGCGGAACGGTGCGACGTTTACGACGTTTTTGGGGATCGAGGCGTTGTATGGCGCGAGGACCCAGTCTCGCAGGCGCGCGAAGCGCTTGTCGAATGTTCGCTGGGTGAGGTTGTCTCCGTTTAGTGTCAGACAGTCGAAGACGTAGTAGATGAGGCGCGGTGTGGCTTCCCCGGGGTACTGGTCGTTAACAAGTTCGCCGTCGAGGATGGTGCCGTAGAGGAATGCCTCGGGGTTCTTGGGCTGCTCCCAGAAGGGTACGCGCACCGCTGGCTGCACATTGAAGTAGTTGTTCTTGCGGTCAATGAGGAAGGTTACGGGTTCAAAGCGGCCAGAAGCGTCTTCGGTAAAGGACATGTATAGCAGACAGCGCAACCCGTCCGTCTTCTCGCACATGAAGTATTCGGCGCGCTGTAATTCGGCAATGTGTTCCCGCGCAAAAGAAACGGGTTGTGCACCTGGAAAGCGCTGGGCTCGCAGTTCTATCATGTTTGCGACGGTATCCCGGAGAACCTGCGCGTCTTGGTCATCGACGCGGTAGCCTGGCATCTGCGGCGGCGGCGCATGGTGAATGGGGGCGGCAGATGGCATGATGATCAATATGCGCGTGATTTTTGGACCGCAAACTCGAGGGTTAGTCAACGGGAAAGAGGATACGCCCTCAGAGGCGAGTTAGGGGTTTTTAAGTCAAAGAAGCATCGAGATGCGCGTTTCATAGCACCAGGGAGCTCAGCGCCAAGCGAGTAGTTCGCTTATGTCATGTTCCTATGCCATTGATTCAAAAGGTTACTGACGAAAGACTTTTGGAGTGATTATCCATATCAATGCGCTGGATGTTCGTGTTTGAACGGATAGCGGATAATGGCCATCAATTTAATCTCATACTCATCCTACATGTTTCTTGATACAACACATAATGTACAGAAGGAACCAGACGGATCAAATATCTGCTTTTCCAGATCATGCCTTGAGTCCTTCGCTGGCCATCAGCCTGCTGGGTGCTTTGACGACCCCCGCCTCCTCGCCTGGGTCACCAGAGAATTTCCATTTTCCATTCGCAACCTCATCATCACTCGCCATGTCCAATCTCTTCAATTCCCTCCTCATGTATCCCACAATCTGCGCCAGCTGCTGGAAGTCCACGTCCTCTCTGGAGCCAAACAAGTTCCTCCAGATTGCAGCAGCCAATATCGCATCGCCCTTTACCAGCCCCTCATCATATGACAGAAGCACAGCACGCCACTGCGAGAACATGTCTTTCAGGTGTTTTTGGCGCACCGAATTAGCGTTGAACTTGTGCCAGATGACGAGACGGTCCTCAGCAGCGTAAAAGGCCTGATTAGTGAGGTGCTGGATCCAGACCTTTGCATGCGACTCGGGAAACATGCGGAAGCGGACTTGAAGCATGTACATGTGAATGAAGGTGATCTGCGTCCAGTTGGAGAACGTAGGTGTCAGGCCAAGTGCTGCCATTTTGTTAGCATAGCCTCCAGGCCAAGCTGGGTGTCTATCATAAGCCTTACTCTCGTACCACCATCCCTCGCCCTCGCCCAAATGCACACCGTTCTCATCGGTGGGTATCTCGCCTTTCTTAACTAGCGCCTGAGGTATCGTGTATTCACCCGGCCTGGAACACTCTTTGACGAGCTCGCGTGTTGCGCCGTATGCGACATATGGCTCGATCATCAACGGGGCCTTTTCTCGTAGCTTTTGCGCAAGGCCTGTAATGGAAGACTTCACAACAGGGTGTGGCTTCTTAATTGCCTCCGGCCTAACATCAGCTAAAAGGTTGCGCGTCGCATTGTAAAGGCTAGGTGTGGTGGTAGAAAAGGCTTGTTGCGCTTTGCGGAAAGTTCTATTCGCAGGCTGGATCTGTTAATTCTTGGACACATGAAAAGGCGGAGGCGTAGTACCTGCAAGACAGAAGTAGATGACTTGAACAGTGCTCGTGAGCAGGCGGTGCAGGTGTAGTTGGATGCCATTGTGGGGTTTGGTGGAGAATGCGGCGGTGACAAGACGTCGTTTTCAGAAAATCAAAGTCGAAGTCGCGAGTCGCGCCTCCCACATTGACAGACGATCCATGACCTCACCACTACCACCAGCAACACCAACCTCGTAGAACAACGACAATTCGCAATCGCCCATCACCAAAATCGACGCTCAAATCACGCTTAGGAGACTCTAGATGAGCTGCCCCGTCAAAATGCGATTGAGATAAGAGGGCTTTGCGGAGCTATATGGCCCTGCACGTGAATACGTACAACACCCAGCTCACACGCTTGTCTCTTCAACCCTTATTCATGAAGCATTGTTACGCGTGATGACACGTATCGCCTACCTGCTCCACTTCAAGGCAGTCATCTGAATGCCGCACCTCCGCGCACAAGGCGCAGTATCTTAGCCAAGTGTAGAAATGACCTAATTGACAAATCGGAAGCCGTACCAGGTCAAATTACAAGATTGGGCCGTGTCATAACCTCGCCGAGAAGCACCTTTGTCTCTCAGGATCAACTTTACTTTCAACAGTTACAACTACTATTCTTTCACATCGTTCTTCTCAAGTCTGTTGTTTGTTTCTTGACTTTTATCTATTGTTTTCTTGTCTCCAAGCTGTGATGGCTGTTGCACCACCACAGGTTAACAGTAGGGAGAGCGCTATTTTCGTTGACATATTCGGCGACCCAAGCCGGCACTTCACATCTGGCGACTATATTCATGGCACTGTTCGTATCGACCCAAATTCGAGACCACATCGTGTGACTCTGGCCTTCACAGGGACATCGCTCCTTTACGATGTCAACGCCTCCCATATCAAGATTGATTTGTTCAAGTACTCACGAGACCTGTTCAAATCCTCACATTCCGAAAATGGGCTTGACATATGGCGCAGAGGCACGGCTGAAGACGGCAAGGTCGAGCTGCCCTTCGAGTTCACATTTCCGCATACCGTAGAGTTACCGCCACCACCGGACAGAGAATGGTGGCATTATCAAGATGAGTTCAATCATCCTCGGTTCCAGCACTCTCCGGGATTTCCACTTCCTCCCAGTTACACCCTGTCGAGATTTGGTTCTGGCCCTTTGGAATTAGGTCCTATCGTCGCTGATCCTCAAGCGGTGTATGTAAGATACTACCTAGAGGCCCGCGTCGAGAGCTCTTCCGTAGACAGCTCCAACACAAAATTGTCCTCGGCACGCCAAGGGCTCCGCTTTGTCCCTGCAGCACCTCAGTACGATGCCTCTCTTCTTCTTCCGCTGACCGACTTCGGTACAAACATTCCCAAACAATTCTGTCGCTATAAATTGATTCGCACTCGCAACCTGCTTCCCGACTATGAGACAAGCAGCAAACGGGGTAAAGTAAAGGATTTTTTGATAGAGAAGGAACTCTTCTTTGGACTCAACAGCTACAGCGAAGTCCCTTTCGTCCGCTTCAGCATTTTCGCCATCCCAGCCAGAATAATCACGATTGGTGCCGATTTCCCCATAAAAATCAATCTTGAACATTTCGAGCGCTCTAAATCGATACCAGAACCACCCAAGATATTCTTACGTCGTATCAAAGTCCAAATTACATCCAACTTCAATGTTTTCATTCCTCAGACGACGAAACCGGGACGACTGACCAAGAATGAAGAAACACACACTGTTAGCAAAAAGATTACTCTTGTTGATAAGAAGTTCAGCTCTGATGACAAAGAGCTACTCTCGGATAAAATGAATCTTACTGATATCGCCGGTGTGCAATTGGCGATTGCAGACGACGACTTTATCCCCAGCTTCACAAGCTACGGGCTCACGCTGGAACATGAAGTGCAGGTGTATATCTGGGGCGAGTGCGCAAAGCATGAATTCGAGGCACTAGGATGCAGAGAACGGATCCAGATTGTTTCTGGGTGGACCGTGGATGTTCCGCCGCCACCGATAGAGGAAGAGAGCAGTGGGCCGTCAAGGAGGTTCGGTGTAAGCGATTCAGAGGTGCCTCCACCACCATATGTGGCGTAATTGATCCGCTTCTTTTACACATATCCATTTCTTACCCGATATTTAATTTCCTGTTCTTCCATGTTTTTATTCGACAATCATCGACGCCCTGGTTCATTTTTTACGACATCACATATGTGTAAATCGCAAAAGCTCGGCGGTAATTAAAGTCTTAGCATGGTAGGAAACTTTCTTTGGGTGTTTGTATTCTAGCTAGAGCAAAAAGTGATCCCTTATACTTGCAAAGTTGTCAGTAGTGTAAATATGTCGTAGAATGCCTCTGGTTGCGAGCTTCTTAATCGACATCTTGAAAGACTGTGGAGCATATACTATTCCGCTCCATCATCTCTGACAAAGACCCTACACATTTAATGGAAATCATAATTGAAGCAACATTTTGTGAATTCCTAGAGGATTTTCGCCGATATGCCGCCATGTGGCGCACTTTCATCTTTGAACTCGATCTCGCCAAAGAGGTCTGGATCGTCGTGTGATTGAGAGGATCCACAGTGGTGATGATTTCATTCGTATCAAGCGGCTCAGGGGCTCAGTGGCTGGCATAATAGGAATGAACCCCTTGGTTGTATTATCAGCCTGTATGTTTAAATTGGGTAAAAGAAAAAATAATTCTTTAATTCCCGGCGTGGAAACAAGATGGATTTACTCAAGTTTTGCATTTGAAAAAATATTTTCAAGTAGATAGCGGTGTACCGCTTGCTTTGCTCAATTCCTATGGTTCGTAATCTTGTCAGTGAATAAGGGTCAGGATAGTCAACATAGGAATTGCGTTGGCCGTCACACAATTATTATTCCTGTTGGGTTGAGTAAAGTGAAATCGCTGTAGCTGAGAGGATAAGAGGATCTCTGTCTAGCTGAATGGTCAAGCCATCATCGCAGTGTTGAAAATTTTAAGAGCGAAGGATAACGAAAATGGAGAATAATCTGCTGTGAGAATATCGTTTTTGCTGTGAATTTTTTTCTGTAACCTGAATACCTCTTATTTAAATTTCTAGTGATAGAATCATTCATCTGTGATACGTTAGCGCTATCCAAACCTGGAGTCCCAAAAATGAGATCCTAAGGCATGTACATGAAAATTAAACTTTGGTTTGTTCCCGTCAAAAACTGGTACACGCCCGAGAAGGCATTTCACCTATAATTGGCACTTCTCAAATGCAACGCTTACAGCCAACTGAATGGGTTTTCTTCTACTTCGTGACAAACAAGAAATCAGCGGTTACTCTTGATCCTTGGTTCAAAATACACTAGCTAATTCGGGGAATTTTTTCGTTGGTCCATGGTGTAAAATGAGTATGATCATATGGTTCCGCGAGAGTGTGCCGATTGTGAACAGAACATCTATTGGATTCAAAAATTCTAGTAAAAATATTAATGAATTATTCTAGTTGAAAATATCAAAGGAAAGTTATAAAAGGAGAGGCCAACTCCATCATTTTGTCGGTATTCCAATTCCACTTCCAACAGCTTCTGGCAGAAACGACTGCTCATCATGAATTTCGTCACCTCGCTACTCACGCTTGCCAGTGTGTTCACAATGGCTATAGGCTTTCCACTTTCCGAGCCTACCATCCAGTACAACAATTGGGATGACATTCCAGCAAAGACCTATATCGAGTGGGTTCCATGTCCCCGGATGGTGCTTCATCGCACTGAACTTCTCTGCATGCGTCTCGAGGTCCCCTTAGATTATGAATTTCCTGAACAAGGAACCACGGCTATTGCTTTCATAAAAATTCGAGCCCACAAGCCTTCAAGAGATTCAAAGGATATTTTGGTCAACTTCGGGGGCCCCGGAGCTTCTGGCACTAAAACTTTTCCTTCCGCCATACACAATCTCCTCTCAGTAATAGGAACTACACACAACATTATATCATTCGATCCTCGAGGAATTGGACAGAGTGGAATAAATATAGATTGCTTCAAAGGCGATAGCGTTGCGGCAAACATGCTCGCAGTTAAGAGAGAACCAGAGCCTATATCTTCACTACAGTCTATCAACGATACCTTGAAATATAGTAACGAGTGGGGCAACAGATGTCAACAAAACCTAGACTCCACTGCTCGTTATATTGGTACACCTGCACTTGCAAGAGATATGCTCAATTTTGTGGAGAAACAAGCTATTGTACATGGCAGCGATCCCGCACAAGCTATGGTTAATTACCTTGGTTACAGCTACGGTACGGCCTTGGGGGCAACATTCGCTACGCTATATCCAGAGCGTACAGGCCTTATGATCCTGGATGGCGTTGTAGATGACAAGTCTCATTATATGGGTACATTCACAGGTATGATGGCCGGTGTAGATGAAGTTTTTGAGGCATTTTTCAAGCAATGCTCAACCGCAGGCCAGAGAAAGTGCAGCTTCTGGGAAGATTCTCCCGCAAAAGTTAAGGCAAGGCTCGAAAAGCTGATAAGCAGACTCCAAGAGAACCCAATCAGACTCAAGTTGGGCCGCTTCCCTATCGACAAGCCAGTTTTCATCTCAGACGTGCAAGTCAGGGAAATGATGATGTCAATGGCATATGTTGGGCACGAGAAATTCAAAACGCTTGCCCAGATGTTGGCCGGTATCGAAGGCAACAATAAAAAGGCAACCGAATTTATAAGCCGGAGCTTTATGAAACCCCCTATCTGTACTAGGTGCACCAAGCGCGAGCTGGCGAAATTGTCTAAACGCTTCAGCGACGCCGGAAACAATCCATTCGGAGAGACCCCCATAATTTGTACTGACGCAGATGCACGCTACAACACATCTACGCCTGCTGATTACATCCAATCTTTGGAAGAAGGCAATAACTTGAGCAAGTATGCCGGTGACCTATTCGCTCGGAGGTCAGCTTTATGCAGCAATTGGCCATTTAGACCGCCACCTAGCCAGAAGTTTAACGGAACATTCGGCGCATACACCAGGAATCCGATGCTTATACTAAGCAATAGGTACGATGTGGCAACCCCACTGAAAAGTGCGCAAAAGCTGCAATCTCAGTTCGAGCGTGCAGTACTACTAGAGCAAAATGCCGTAGGACATTGCGTTGGTTCTATGCAGTCGCAATGCATCAACCAGTACACCAAGAAGTACTTCGAGGATGGAACTCTGCCGCCGCGAGACACAGTATGCTTGACAGACACCAAACCCATCTTGCTCAGGGCATGGTCGCTTTTCGATTATACCAGCGGGGTTTTGCGGTCTTCTGGGACTGCGCTACCTATGCCATTCTCAGTATCCGAAGCTTTGTAAGTTTTGTGTTCTCATGCACGATCCTGAAGTTCTGTGTCACAGGCTATAGCACTCTATGTAGAATAC
The DNA here is from genome assembly GCA_022701365.1 of Mycocentrospora acerina. NCBI lineage: Eukaryota > Fungi > Ascomycota > Dothideomycetes > Pleosporales > Mycocentrospora > Mycocentrospora acerina. The sequence goes on along the minus strand of JAKUHH010000229.1, from coordinate 125,143 downwards.
TACACGTTGTACGGACTCAGGAAGCCTACGGAAGGTAACTATGATCAATGGTAACATTCATGGACGTTTGAACATTTTTGGAACAATTAGGTCAAATGTACATCTAAAAGATCTAGAAGGTTATCAAGTAACTTGAACATGTTGCTACCGACAGGATAGTTTATCTTAGCACCCCTGCGGGATATGTAATTGCAGCATAAAGGTGCATCGCGGTAAAATTTTCCACTGCTGTCTTTTGTTCTAGACTCTTTGACGGTGTAGTTGTTATATCTTTGTTTTGCACCTTCTGAAAAGGTTTACTATAACCTAGGCTTGATTGTGACCGACTTGTCACTGGCACATCTATACATGTGATAAGTGAGTCGTCTTTTTCTGAAGTAAGCAGAGGTTCTGCTTTTGCATTCCACAATAGCACAGCTGCTTTAACTATTTAGTAGTTGAGATTGCGATGGCTCTGAAATCCGGTATTCTCTTCTTGATGGGAAGAAGATAAGCTTTCGGTCGTCCTGCAAAGACTGAGCCATCGTTGGTAATGACGACTTGTTTGGCGCGTCCTGGCTTTGATTCTTCGTCACCACTCTACCAACCTTAGAGCTGCAGTTTCGTAAATCCCGCGCCTTTCTTCTCCGATCTCTAGACTTACTTGATCAGTAACCAATACATCTCACTTTTCACCCCTAGCTTTATTCCTTGCTCTTCTCCTTTCCCTCTCGACTCTCTTTGCCTGATTAAAACTCGGCTGCGCATCCTCTTCCTCAATCTTTGCTTTTTCCAGACTTCCTTCCTCTACTGGATCCAAAAGGAACTTTCCTAAGTATCCAGTTCGCCATTTCTGAATCATCCACAATGCAGTAGCCTCGGTATCGACAGCGCCGCCCTTACCTAATCTCCCTGTCTTTCGCGCCATCGACTCAAGCAATTCAACGATGTCATTGGTGGGCCCTGGTGCAAACTCGCTGTACAACTTCGGATCCACGAGGTTCATGTGAAAGAGGAGGTAATCCGCCAACATAACGGGCGGGATGATAGTGTCTTTGACACTGCCGCAGAGCGCAAGTTTCATCATGGCCTCCGCGTCAGGGACATATGGGATGAATACACCAGGCGTATCGAGTAGGTAAACACCGCCACCAACACCCTTCATTTTCCTTCTGGTTGTCTCATCAACACCTTCCATATCATCTTCACTGGGAATAATCTTGACTCCGCTCCCAACCTTTCTTGTGACACCAGGTTGTGCCCCTGTTTGGGCAACTGTTCCTTTCCCAATACCCTGCGCTCTTAAAGAGTTAAGCAACGTACTCTTTCCCACATTTGGCATTCCAACAACCATCACTCGATGACCTACGAGTTTCCATCGAGTCTGCGCATGCTCCCTCAACACGTCAAGGAGTTTGTAGACACTCTTTCTCGCCCCTCCATCCCCGCTTCCGCTGGAACTACTCCTCTCCGTATCCGAATTGTTACTCCTACCACTGACTAGCTCCTTCTCCCTCCCGTTTCTTACAAACATAACCGTGCTAGGCTTATGCCACGCTCGGATAATATCCTCAGCTTTCCCTTCTCTTCCTCCACCACCGCCAAGATCTCTCTTTGTGTAAACAAGTATTCTCTCTTTTCCTTCCAGCGCCTTCTCGAACAGCGGGTTACGCGATGTGAGCGGTACACGGTAGTCGCGGCATTCGACTACGAGGTCAATTGATGAGAGGAGGGATTTCATCTTCTGGAGACCAGCTTTATGATGACCCAAGAAATATGATCGCGGGAGCGACGGGAGTGGCGGGAACGCATGGCGAGGGATGAACGACATTTGCCGTCGAGGTGGGATTGCGGAGAATGATGCTATGCGATGGAATTATTTCAAGAAGCGAGTCATGCAAGGCTCTACCTTGGCATTAAACTACTCGTATTTGCGACTTCACCTAGTCTACAACTACTTCTTCGTTTGAATCGTACGAGAAAATTGGCAGGATGGGAAGACCAAATGGTATTAGTAGTTCAATGAAAATTCAATCAGTTTCGTGACTAGCTTCATGCTCGACAAAAGAAGCCACAGGCTTCTTTAGTCAAGATGCGTCGCACTCTTAAAACACAACTGTAAGATGACTTCTTTAGAACATATTTACTGTGATTAATCGCCGCCTTTCATCCAACAAGGCATTGTATTCATCACGGTAACATGAAGAGATACAAAATCAATTGACCTTGGAACCAAGATCGTATTCAGCTAGCTATGGCTACTTTGATCATACAAACAGGCAGCGTGGCTACAGTAAACAATGCAACCATAACTGAATAGAGAACCCCCTTTGTTCATAAGAATACAAACATGAATTATATTCGCAATGATCTTGTCATGAAAGAAAAAGAAACAACCTCATGCACATGTAGGATAAGACCATAAAAACGCTCGCGTATCATTTTGTTTCCGTCGTATGCGATGCTCGGACAACCTGCTGAGTGTCCAACCGAAAAGCTCACAAGTCGGGGTGATGTGTGAGTGGAGATTTGTGAAGAGTAGATGTCTCTGGTGAGAGGGGCGAGGAAGGCGTGTAGGTTGAGTATTGCGAAACGGTCAAAGTGTGCAGCTCGAGTACTGTTTGAGTGATCACAGTGATAGGGCGAACAACAACAGGCTTTGGAATATCGAGAGAACCAGCTTGCGCTTTATCGCATTTCTTCATATTGTTGCCGATCTTCTGAAGGCGGATCTCAGAGTTTTCCCGACCACGTTTCTCCCACTCAGCATCGGCGCATACGAAATGACCCGGGATCCATGGATTCTCGAATCTGACACGTGTATGCCACGATCCAGATGCACGCTTCATCAATCGAGGCATGATGGTAACCATCTCTTTCATGCTGAATGTTTCGGTCGTGGTAGTGGTAGAGGTAACAGTCTCAGTGTGAGTGACAGGTTGATTGTTTGCGCCCAGCTGTGGCTCGGGTCCACATTTAACAGCGGCATTTTTCGAAATGGACTGGCATTTGAAATGAGAAGGATCATTCTTTTTACCTGTCATATAGCAATCGAAGCATACCAAGGACCGGCTCCATGGATGAAACTTCCAAACGGACTTGGATTTGGATTGTGGGTCGACAATGGAAGTTGAGCCATGGGAGGTTGTAGAAGAAACAATTTTCCGTTTTCCGTTCTCGGGCGAGTGGATTCCTGCGTCCGTACGGAAAATATCATGATCTTCACCATGAGTTTTGTCATCCTCGTTGAAGGGCCACTGGCTCTGGAAAGCGGACTCCGAAAGTGGTCCATCACGCAGCATGTATGTAAGGCTGTAAGTAGAAGTGATAGAAGTAACCTGTGGTATTTGAACACGGTCGGTGCCGATCTTCCAAGTCGTAAAGGGCGTGGTAGTAGTCCAGGCCGTGGTATGAACTGACGGTGAGCGGCAAACGAACTTGACAGAATCCACCTCGACATTTGTGTTACTGGTATAACAATTGTTCATTTCTAATGGGAGTTCAAGAGTGTCGAGCTCATGGCCGGCTTGACAGTTGGGATGTTCGTAGGGTATCAGCCAGCATTCAAGTCCATGTTTGTTGACCGCGTCAACCCATCCATTGTTGAGAAACATGGGTTTGATACTCTTGGAAGTGTTAATGTTGACACATTGATTCACTTTGATGTCGTGATTTCCCCCAAGTGGGTGTCCAACGCAGTTGTCGGTATCGAAAGCATACAGTCGAACAGCGTCCTTCTTCTTCTTGGCCTCGGTCGTTGCTGAGAAAGCGAGCAGACTACCGTAGAGCAAGCCGGTGAACCTCATCGTGAGAGAGTCTTTCAACATGTCAGTATCAATGGTCATGGTTGGCGGGGAGGAAAATGTGTAAGGAGGAGACAGGCAGGTGGTATACCGGTGGACAGCAGTAGACTGATGTCAGGTTTGGGGGATGTGAAGCTCAGAGATGATTGCCAAGTTGAGCTGTAGAAGTGGGATGAAGAAGAGATGGAGGAGAGGAAGACAAAAAGTCCTTATAAGAGAGGAAACACTAAATGACGTGTCTGCCTGGCGGCGAGGAAGCCAGGCGGGAACTGAGTGAGTGGGGAAAGTGTGTACGTCAAGAGGGCCATTTTAAGAACTCTCAGAGTTCCAGGGCAGTCACGTCAGGAACAATGCCACCTCCTCTTGCTCACGAAGCAGCAAGCACCAGCGCTGTGGTGAGATGGAGCAATGGTGCACAACAATAGTACGCAAAGATGCGGCCTAACAGTGCATTAAATTCGTTGATGTAAACATCGAACAAAGACCACACGTACGTGAGCAGTGAAATGCGCTGTGCGCTGATTTATCATTTGTGAGACAAAATTTTGATGCCTCGCTATTTCCTTCGATCACCATGATCATGCAGTTACACCTCTCTAATGAAATCGTGTAAAGATATGCCTCCTAGCGGGTGGCTTGTTGAACCTGCTGACCGTTGTGTACACATTTGAGCGAATGAATTTTTGAACAAATGAACATCTTATTATGTTCTCATAGCCGCGCCTGCAATACAAGCTACATGCGCTGGGAAGCGTGTAAATCCCACTGAAGTTCGAAATGTTCGGTTGAAGAATAAAAAACCATATATGAAGTAGGATTGAGTTGCACACAGAAAATATAAAATAGTGGTGAAAGCATTCAAGGAGTTTACAGATGCTGAGATAAATAGACTTGAAACGTGAAAGAGACGTAACGGCATACAAACAGACCAGCAAAAAAATTGAACATAATGTCAATACATACCTCACATACCCATATCAGCCCCCCTATGCAATAACATCAGCCATCACAACGCCAGCTGCCAGCTCCAAGCTCTACATCTTGCCCCAACGCCAATTGCTAACACCCTTGGCCGTCTCAAATCCGCGTCTACCAATCGCCCCAAGTGTCGTCGTCCTTCTTTGTAGTAGGCCCTGACCCAGGTGCCGTCTTCTTGACAGCACTTGTCCCAATACCACTAGGCTTCTTCTTCTCTGCCAAACCTCCGCTTTCCCGTGCTTCCCCTGCACTTGAAAACTCATCCCAGAAGTCCTGTTTGTCTTTGCTCGGCCCCGACGGCGCGGCACCAAATGATTCCCAAAAATCTTTGCGTTCGGGCTGTACAGCAGTGTAGCGCGAATTTGAGGCGTTGTCACCTTCTACAAAACGATTGAAGGCGGTACCAGCGTTGGCAGCAGAGGATTGGAGTGTCTGGCCCAGGGTGCCAGCGGTTGTGCGGGCTTGCGAGGCGATATCTGCTTCTGCGAGCTGTTTTGTGTAAGTCTCGACCTTGTCTGAGCGTGTATATCAGGGTGGACATACTTTCTGCATCCCAGGCTTGACCCATCCCTCATATCCAGTCTTGCCCACCTTGCTCACACTTGCGCCCAGCCAACCAAAGCTCTTGGTCAGCGCTGCGACAGGGTCCTTCTGGAAATCTGCCAGCTCGGGCGGAGCATCAGGCTCTTCGTTCTTCTTCCACGAATCAGGCTCGCTTCCAAAGCCAGCGTATTTCCCGCCCTGGTTGGGCGCTACATCGTCTCGCCGGTTTGCGTTATCAGCACCCATTTTCGCGAAGTATGTTTCGTTCTTTGCTTTCTGGGACATTGCGTTTGTGCCCAGAGCAGGGGAGCCCGAACGGGCGAAACTGGCGTCGTTGCTTCGTGTTTTGCCTAGTGGTGTTTGGCTTCTGCTCCCTGCTGCACTTCCACGTCCACTCAATGCCGCACCCGCACCAGCGGCTGCAATATCTTTCTTTGGTAGCCTTTTGGGCAGATTGCTTTTATCAAACTCTCGGCTCTCTACCTTGCAGCTCAGTCTTTCTTTCCACTCATCGCCAGCCTCTGAGTCGTAACGTTCTTGGATTGAGGAGGCCTCAAAAGTCCTCCCCTCTTTTGTATTTGATGTATGGGTATCGAAGAATTCTTGATAGGGCTTATTGCCTCCAGCTGCCATGCGCGCAAGTTCAGCGCCTTTGAAAGCATCCATTGTTATGCTACGGATAAAGGAGATATGCACACCAAGCCCGCGGTGAACACCAGAGCAAGAGAGACACATGAAGATTCCAAGTTTGGGTGAGGCCTGGCGCGAAGTGTCTCAGTACATATGCGTAAAGTGGTTGGTTGGGTCATGAAGAGGGCAATTGCGTACCCATTGTGGACTCGGCGCACCGCAATCAACACACTTGTTGTTGTCGTTTGTTTTCTGAATTTCTAGTAACTGGAGTAGATTCGATTAGCTTTGAGTATTCCCCAAGACTGTGCACCTTTTTGCAATGCTACTCTGACGAACCCCTAAATCCCCCGCATCCTATCCTACTACTCAATACGTACCTTACTCCGCGTCTCCGGATCGACCTCCCACATTTTGCTCATGACGATTACCCAGCAACAGCCTTGGCATGCGCGACGAAAAATTAACGAAGTGAAGGTAGGGTTGGGCTGCGGAGTTTATGCGTGTGGAGTCGAAGGAATGGGGCCCATACGTAGCAGTCAAGATTCGGGGTCCAAGCTGAAGGTGGCGCATGAGCCTCACTTGACAAGGATGAGATGATCAGATAAGACTAAGTCTTCGACAACGAGCTTCACGTCACACGTGTTCTAGATTTTCTAATCGAGTCGAAGAGCCATTGCCACTTAATTGCTTTTCGAGGATATTCTCGTGCAATAGTGGAGATTGTTCATGTCGCCGCCTCAGGACTGCTTTTGCTCGTATGCATAACCTCTTATAAGCTCACGGGTCACAATCGAAGCACAGCTCGAAAATTTGGGTAAATTTCCAATTGAAAAAAGTATTGATTGCTCGCTGGTATCACCTTCAACAAAATTTCAATAAAAAGATTGACAAGAGAGCCAATATAGCGTCATGTACCGAGCACGTGTGCTTCCACTAACGCCTTGCGGAAGTCGATCGATACAGAACAGCTCCCACCTCGTCGTCTTATGATCCTACTCTTCGTACCGTAGCTGAGTACCTCTACGCGCCATCCCCCCAGATTCCCACAACTTGTGTGATAAAAGCCACACCCGCGAGAGCCGCCTTCATGGTTTCAGTAAACTTCTTCTTCTCTACAGCCTGCCTGACTTGCTCCCCATTGACATCGTTGCCCTGGGCCTCCAAGTCTAATGCTATCCTCTGCTCGTTCGCGCCTTCTCGCAACGAGACGGCGTAATCAATACCTGGCCCCGAGGCGAAGGCAAAGATGGAGGTGTAGAGGAGGTACGGATGACGAAACCGGCGAGGTGATAGTAGATATGCGGAGAATAGAGTAAATGTTGTGATGTGACGCAAGTACGCTGATAGGTGTCGAGATTTGCTGGAGAGGTAGGTGAATGAGGTGCGCGCGTCAACGGCCGTAGGCAGCGCGAGAAGGGAGGGCAATGCAAATGCTGAGAGAGATGCCGATACACCCTGAAGATATCGTTAGTATGAGGCTCTGATTCCATGTGGTATTTGTTGTGTGCCCGCGCTCAAGCTTGTGCCTGTTCACAACAGCTCCACTGCAGGCGGGGAAGGTGGCGGATCCCAACATACCGTTAACAATCCCAGGCTTATCGTCCCCACGAATTTACAGATTGACACTGTATTTGCAGCCATGATTCAGCTGTACCTGTGTCAATGAGACAAGAACGAGTAAGTTGAAGAGTACTCGTTGAAGAATTGGTGTTGGCGGTTGACAGCTAGCCTTGAGCAATGCACGTTGACGTTACCCTTGTCTTGAAAGCTTGGCAAGGCACATGCAATACATCGACAACGCATCTTTTGCCTGCACTGTATACAAATCTCCTCTTCGACAGTAATCCATCGAACGCGTACGAATCCCGAGATGCCATGAGATGTGTCTCAAAACTCAGGTTGTGTTTCCTGAGCCTTGTCGGATGTGGATAGTCAGCTCTCGTGTCGTTACCTCGGCTGGTACGCGTGCACCGGTAGATCCGTAATCATCTCGGCCACAATTCTTGCGAGCCTTTAACTTGCATTACCCTCATCATTTATCTGTATACTTGAATTCACTGGTACTAAGACTCTCTTAACGAGCATTACATATAAGCCCTCACACATCACCATGTCACAAGCACCGTACGACTTTATCAGCCCTGTTTGGAGGGAGGGCATCTTTGGTACGTATACAACCTGTGTTATAGAGTGCTCTTGTACAAACCTCATCAACCAACAACACGTACACAATCGCAGCTCATCCCCTCTCTTCTTTTGGTCACTCGCTAATGGGTATGCTACAGATGGCAAGGTCGTCTTCTGCACTGGCGGAGCAGGATCGATATGCTCAGCTCAAGTTCGCGCCCTAGTGTATCTTGGTGCAAATGCTGCCATCATCGGACGCAATGTAGAAAAGACTGAACGAATGGCGAAAGATATTGCGACCGCGCGGAAGGGCGCAAAGGTCATTGGTATTGGCGCGGTAGATGTGAGGAAGCCAGAGTTGCTTCAAGCTGCAGCAGACCGCACTGTCAAGGAGCTAGGCAGTATCGACTTCGTTATGTGAGTTGCGATATGGAGGAACTAGGAAGTGAGCATCTCTGACGGTACATAGTGCTGGTGCCGCAGGCAACTTTCTCACCACCATCGACAACCTCTCCACGAACGCGATGAAGTCTGTCATTGACATCGACATCCTTGGGTCATACAATACCCTCAAAGCAACACTACCATACCTTGTCGAGTCGGCAGGCAAGCACAGGACGGATGGCAAAACTGCTCCTGCAAATGGTACTGGCGGTCGCATTATCTTTGTGAGCGCAACACTACACTACCAAGGCACAATACTTCAGAGCCATGTATCTGTTGCGAAGGCGGGAATTGATGCCTTGTCCGTTTCTGTGGCCATAGAGCAAGGCCCCAGGGGTATTACATCCAACATCATTGCGCCGGGACCTATCGCGGACACCGAAGGCATGGCTCGGTTGGCAAAGAAAGAACACCTAGAGGAATCATACAAGGCAGTCCCAGCAGGGCGATTTGGATCCGTTAAGGAGATTGCGGATGCAACCGTCTACCTCTTTTCAGACGCCGGAAACTTTGTCAATGGAGACACGATTGTTGGTGAGTTGTGTCATTTTTCTTGGCGACTTCAAAGATTGTACTAACGATTCATCCTAGTTGATGGTGGAGCCTGGCATACTGCAGGCTTGTCCAAGGGCTTCAAATATCCCGAGTTTCTGCTTTCGGGAGAGCAGGTGACGGGCGTCGCGGGCGCCAAGAAGTCAAAGTTGTAGTAAACAAATCGCACCAAGCTTTCACTCGTGGCACCAAGAATGCCTCTTGGCCATTTTCTTTTTCCAGTTTCAAGACATGGCAAGTCTCAGTTTAGTGTGTGGCAGCTGCTCAAGGCATCATTAGACCTCGGTGACTTTGCGCTTGCTCCACATTAGTTCCAGCATGGAAAGTTTTAATTCGAAACATGCGCGGCGCGTTCTGCGGTCCAACAACACTCTTATCAAAGCGTACCAACTTGTCGCCAGAAGAGACAACTCAGAGCGTCGTGAAATGCAGTGATACCCTCCGTTGATTCTACTCGAGCTTAGTTGTCGCGAAAACACGCGACTTCGGTTTAATCTGCAGCCACTTTGGCCTCGTTTCAGACATCAGCCACAGCGGGAACGTCATGTAGATCAGAATTCCCAATTGGGCTATGACGCAACCTCGTATGACTGACTCGTCATTCGTCAGTCGGTGCGAATGAACGCATTACCACTGTGCAATTAAGATCGACAGGGGCTTTGCTCCGCGCCGAAAGTGCAAAGCGAGGGTTTGAGAATGAGACTGAAGGCGAAAGGACGTTAAGCTTGATGACCTGGCAGTCTCGGCAAGAGCCTAAAGAATCAAGGGCGCTTCGTCGTGCTCGCCGCGACCTGATTGACGTACCCGCTCGCGCTTCTGGGAAACTCTGAAACAGGGCATGCAAGCTGCCCAATTGTTGGGCATGCAAGGGTTACGAGCACAGCAACCAGGGGCACAGGGCACCGCAGAAACCCTCGTGTGCAGGCGAAGATGGCGGTTGACAGGCTGGCATACATGCAGCGGACACCTGCTTATCGCAACGCTTTGAAGCTCGATGTACCCCGCACAAAGGGCACCTGCTTCTTGGTGTGGTGGACAGGGAATCAATTCGTGAATAGCGGCAGCGCTCTCCCTGTCAGTTATGCACAGAACGGGTGGCTCATGAAGCGACCGATAGGACGACGCAGACCGTCGATAACACGACGATGCTAGCTCTGCCTGTGCGGCAGGCACGATGATCAGCGTTCACGGGGGGACAAAACAAGCTGCCTGTCCACAGCTGGCTGTGCGTCCATTAATTATTTCTCTCCAGCCCTTCCTGCAGTCGCCTTACACGCTCGCTACCCAGTTTCCTTCCCTGCACTCCACTGCGTGTTGACACGCGTGCGACCCGACTTCCCAGCCTCGTCCACAATTACATCTCGGAGACAAGTCCGGAGCAACTCGATATCCAGAGCACCAGATTCTCCGCACGGTCAATCGCAAATCAAGGCGGCTGCACACTCCATCGAGCGGCGCCGGCTGGTTGTGCTCACTACTCGCGTCATGACAATATAGGCACCGCTTGAGCCATCCAACAGTCTTTACAACATTGCTCCACAAAACGCCAACCACTGCGAACTCGACTGCAGGCTCAACCCAACGGCAGTAGGCAAGCAAGGAATCTAAACACCGCACGCGTCCATCGTGCAGCTTGTCCTGAATCAAAGGCGGGAGGCGCGGAACCTTGAGGCTGGTGATCTGCACACGTCTCCACATTGGGCAAGACACGAACCATTAGCGCCAATTGTAAGTTCTTGGCCCTGCTCCACCAGCTCTTGTTTCCCAACAGCGACTTGCGCAAGTCTCTTTTCGCCTCCCTCTATATTCAGCCGACGACGACTCTTGTTGGCTTCCCTGTCTAGGCGCAGCAGCATGCTGACACCCATTTGAGCTATCCAGCCAACCCACGGCGATACTCATCCACTGCCTCGATCGAACCCCCGAGCCCCAAGAGGCGACACCACCTCAGTACACCACCTCCTTTCGCTCCCACTCAAACGCCGCGGAGCAATTCTCAGATCTCACTTTTTCCTTCACGTTAATCGTTCATTCACGACGTTGGAGGCGTTCAATCGCTTTTCCTAGTCATTGTCCTTGTGAAACTCCGGGAACGCCTATCGATTCACAATCTGGAGAACAACACGCTCCACAAAGGAACGCCCCACAATCCTCCAGAAAGCACTCGTTCCAACAAACGAGTCGAGGCGCAGTCGAAGGATACTAACATACTAACCCTCATATCGAACCCCTAACACCGCGTCACCGGCCATGGATCGCATACTGAGATTACCGTACTTGGCCATTGTTGCTTCACTTATCATACTGTCGTCGCTTTCACCAGTACAGGCCGCTACTCAGGCGTATTGCTCATCCCAGAATACCGCAAGCGGTAGCTCTTGTAAGTATTCTTCTCTGTTGGTTACGATTTTACTAACATTTGCAGTTTTCTGGACGTACCAATCCAATGGCAAGTGTACTGACTACTGCAACGGCCAGGGAACATATGCCTTTGCTATCATCCAGTATACGGACTGCTGGTGTTCCAATTATATTCCTTCAAGCCAGACAGACCTTAGCAGATGCCAGGTCGATTGTCCTGGTTACCCCGATGAGAAGTGTGGCAGCAAAGACGATGGCCTCTACATATATCTCAAGTTGGCAGGGCAAGCTTCCGGTACTGCAGGGGCCTCTTCGGCAAGCTCTACAGTCGTGAGTAGTTCATCAGTTGTTTCTTCAACAAGAATTGCGAGTTCGTCTGCGGCGATAACTGTTAGTACATTTTGTTCTGTCGCATCGCTTGCACCGACCCCGTCTTTCTTTTCAGTTCTCTGTCTATTCTCTGATCCCCATCCTTCCCCCCTTCTTCATCCCCACGTGTTGTTTTCAGTCCTGTACAAGCAATCGGTCATGGGTTTGACTTCTCGGGTAGCCCTCTTCGGCTCCGTCAAGTGAAGCGTCCACGAGTCGTCGTACATCTGTTCCGGTAACGGTCACTCAGACAGTTATTAGGTCGGTGATTACTACTGCCGTGGCGCCTTCTCCCACCATAGCTTTGACCAATCCTGTATTTGTCCCTTTTCCTAGAGACATCACACTCCAACCTCCATGATTTAGCTGATCCCCAACACAGAGCTCCAGAGCCTCGTCGACTCTCCAAACCGTCTCCAGCAGCGTCAGTCGGGATCAAACAACTGTGCAGGTCATCACTGAGAGTGGTGCTATTGTAACCCGTACTGTTATTTTGCCACCAAGCAGCACTGCGGAATCGCAGACAAGTACCGGCGATAGCAAATCGAACACAGGCGCCATTGTAGGAGGTGCTGTTGGTGGTGTTGTTGGAATCGCACTCATCATTGGCGGAATTCTTTTTCTCCTTTGGAGGCGACGAAAACAACAAGCACAGGACCAGGATGCACCAGCCAACATCACACGCAATACTAGCACTATGAGCAAGGCTGGCTTGCTTGGAGGCAAAATGGAAAAAGACAACCAGTACCCATCAAAGATCAGCACGAGATTTGGGTCGCAAAACAGCCGGCAAGATCGCGAGTCGGTTAGTCCAGCGTCTGGATCAGGTCGTCGATATAGCCAACCGCTGGTGTTTGACTCACGGCTCAATCCCACGCAACTGATGGTGTTTGACAATTCAAGCCACGGCAGTATTGACGACAGTCATGACTATGGCCGGAGATTAGGTGTATGTGCTCTCGCGCCTTTTTGCACAAGACCAGACTGACAAATTTTAGGTTGCGAATCCTGACCCACCCAACCGCGAGTCCATAGATCGATCATGATGTGCGACGGCAAGCATTCGCAAATCGGAGATCGCTTAGCGCTAGCGGTTCGAGTTGGATATCCGCAGCGCAGCCATGACCTGACGAACATGCACAACAGGCTTCAGCTCACACTGCTCTTACACTCTTTCAGAAATACATTATGCTTAGCATCGGCGAACGGCGTTTTGGGTTGGCACACCCCATATTCTCGAGTAGTCATTCCCTCGAGAAGTTACTTTCATTTTCATCGAGATTGAGCGGCATTTGACAGAATTATTTCGAATTCGGGTATCATAGACACTAATGCGCGTCTCTCATTGTACACCATTTTACTGTCATCCACATCTCCTATTCATGGTTGTCACGTACACATCGGAGGAACGACAAGGATCTTTTTTTCAAGTGGTGGAATAGGGAATATGGGAGAGAATTTTTTAGATGGTAGCGTCGCAGGATACATATATGGGATAGTTAAGCTTTTAGGCGCGAGGCGATGAGCATTTGTAGGGAGTGGTAGGTTAGGTCTACAGGATGGAGTCGTTTCCATAGTAAGATAGAGAATCAAAAGTTGACAAAAGTTGTTTGTTGTTGTGAAGTCTCTCTCCGTCGTTCCTGCTACTGCTACTACTGTTAGGATTTGGGGGGGAGGGTGAGAGCATCTTCTACGTTGTGCATCTCGTGAGTAGTACCACTTCATGCTGCAAGTCTGTTGACGGTATTATATCACATCGATGCATCACTGCATCGGATTACATAGCCACAACACAGCTGCAACCAAATCAATCAATCAATCAATCAATCAATCAATCAATCAATCAATCAATCAATCAATCAATCAATCAATCAATCAATCAATCAATCAATCAATCAAGGCATGAATGAGATGGAAGAGAGGGAGAGGGAGAGGAAGCGAGAAGGTAATGTGTATTTGTTCATATATTCATTCGTCTTCGTTTCGTTTCATTTTGTATGCGAGATATATGTATATATAAAAAGCTCTGATAGTACGAGGAGAGGGAAGGCATTTTCTTCTTCTCTTGTTACGGAGAGCGTGCTTGCTTGCCTGCTTGCTTGCTCGCATGTATGTATGTAGAGTGTGTGTACTTTTGGGTGTGTTTGGAAGGGAAAGGGGATGTAGATGGGAAGAAGGAGGGGGGTTCCTCGAATTGAAGTGAATGAATATGTTGAAGTGGATTGTAGTTCGGTGCAGTGCAGTACGATTGGAATAGGGGTGGATGGGAAGTACCAATTTTTTTCTTGGTGAGGGAAGAATCCATCCATCCATCCATCTGTATGAGAATCACTCACTCATGCTTGATCTTTTTAGTCTTCGCTGCATCAGAAGACACGTCTTTATTCGCACGTTTGGTCGTTGCTGTCGTCGTCATCGTCTTGAAAATAGACATAAATTCCTGGCCATCTTCTCCTTCCTCTTCCTCGTCGTCCGAGCAGCCATCCTCCTTTTTTGGTGGTAGAGGGATTTTTCCCTGCAGTTCCTCCGCCAATTCAAGCATCTTTGGGATCTGGGCCTTGATGTCTTCGCGGATGGCTTCCCCGTCTGGAGTGATGTGGTAGTCGATGGGCGCTTCGCTGCGGATGGTGGAGCTGAATGCTTCGAGGAGGGATTCGATTTCTGCAAAGTGTTTCTCTAAAAGAGAATTTATTGCCGTGTCAAATTCTTGCTGAAAGTGTTGGAGGAGTTGGTTTACAAGGTGGTTGTTTGGGTCGAGGAGCAGGTGTCCTAGGAGTTTTTTTTGGAACTTGATTTTGGGTTCTACGAAGAGCTTGTTTTTTCGGATGACTCCCGGTTTGGGGGGTTTGAGTGCGGGTTCGGATTGGAAGACGTCGATGTATGTGGGGTTTGTGATTGCGGAGATGAGGTTGTTCTCTTGGTCGAATTCCATAGTAGCCCATTCGAGGGATTTATTCACTAGGATTTTGATATCCTTCATCAAGGAGGATAGTTTTACGCGTATCTTGTGGCGTTGGGATTCCCATTTCTTCTTAGCCTTTTCAACAGTAACGAGGTTCGCGCTGGAGGTGTCTATCATTGCTGTGGCTCTGTCGTGAAACAAATCCAGTGCTTTGCTTAAATGTACCGCGACGTTTGCCATGGCCCGATTGTGCACCTTTGACCACATGTTGAAACCTGGAGTGAGCATCTTCGCCAAATCTTTGTTCCAGTTGCAACCCTCTTCGAGGCCTCTCGCCTTTGAGGTACCCTTGATGATTACACCATGGCCCTTGAGAATTCGGAGGAAGACATTTCCTCTGTATCCACACCAATCTTGGGTAATCTTCTCCTCGACTTGCTCTTTGAAAGTGGGAATGTCTTTGTCGAGCCTTGCAATGCTTTTGTCAGAAGATTCTCCAAAGGTCAATTTCGCTTCCGAAAGCAACCGTTTCATGAAATTCCGATACAGAATATCAAATGTGTCGGCAATAGTACGAAAGCCGCCATCGCGATCAATTTCAGTCACTGTTCGTTTGACCTTTTCAACAAACGCGGGAATTTTGGTGAAGAGGTGACGCCTATAATCGTTGAGGTTCCGGTCAGCAGGAAGAGAGTAGAGGAATTCTCGGATTTCTGGTATACCAGTCATTTTTGGAGATAGGGCTGGCTGGTTCAAGAAAGAAATTTTGGGTTTCCTGATCCAATTCATATAATCTGAAGCCGATGTATGACCAAACCCTGGGACATCATTTGAGAACCGGCCTTGAAGTTTTGACGTCAAATCTGCCGTGATGTTGTTTGATCGTTCGTGTATCTTTCTCTGTTTGCGACAGCGCTCGAGGTAGGTTGTGTACCTGGTGATCATCTCTCGCATTGCAGCACTGTTACCGTTGTCATCTTCGTCGTCTTCGTCGGTTTCTTTCTCTTCGATGCGTTGAAGCATCTCTGCGATCTGGTCGTACTCTCCACCAACACACTGAGCGAGTTGGTTGGAGCTGAGGGACTGTTGCCTGTTAAATATTTGATATCATCCAACTCTTCTCTAACTTACATCAATCTTTGTTGCTATTACCTTGACATTGGCAGCGCCATGATGGGCCATGGCTTCTCGCACACTGTTGATGACTTTGTCGTCGGAAACAATACGAATTGTATCAGCGAGGATAATCTCCACGTCGACGCTGTTCTTGATCTGCTCAGCGTGACGAGCCCTTGAGAGATTACTATCACCCCATCCTAAATGATAGTCAGTTGAATCTATACCATGGTGCGAACGAAAGTAATCACATACCAGGAAGGTCAATCAACTCGATTCCCTCATGGAGCAAGTCATGATCAAAGAGAACAGCGATACTATCTACGAGTGGCCACAGACAAATTTTATCTTTGACGTTGGTCAGAAACGGCCGGAGTTGGTTCAAGAGTTCCTTCTGATTATCCGCAGTCTTGGTTGAGACATTCTCCGAGTCAGCCTGCTCCTTTTTGAGAGCCTCCTCACATTTGAGCTGGCAAATTCGAACAAATTCTCCACTCTTGAAAGACGGTGCGCTCCAGTTCTCCAGGAACGAGTCAAGAGAGCCAAAAAGTGTTGTAAAGACATCTTCTGCGGTATCATTTTGACGTTGATCCGCCTCTTCCCGGCGAAATTTGGGAGCGCCTTCGTCTTCGTCATCCGAATCAATATCGGCATTGTGGTAGAAGTAGTATGATCGTGCGTGTTCTTTGAGTAACTCCTCTCTCTTTGCTGGAGTCAAGAACTTGATCCGTGCATGGAAGAATTCAGTGTTCGGATGTGATACGTATCGCGTGATGGAGCTAGTGCAAGCAGCTCCTTCTGCACCAGTCAGAGACAGGCCATCCAGATCAAAGATTGCGTTGGTTGTGAGACTCTTTCCAGCTCCTTGTGCTCCTAAGAGAGCAACCTTGATGGCAGGGCTTCGCAGAACATTGGCAAGATCTGGAGCAGTTCTTAGAAGATGTTGAAGTTCCTTGTCACCATCAGGCGAGCCATTCAACAAGCCGATGATGAATTGAGAAAATGCTTTCAGTAGGGCGTCAATGGCTGTTTTGTCAAGATCCCACCATGGATGTTCCTGCTTCGGCTCTGTTTTGGAGTCATACTTGGGCAAACTCCTCCTTGGATGAAGATAAGTTGGGAATTCGTCGAAATTCAGAATCGGATCTGGCTCCATGGTACTGTGGAAGTAGTGTTGATGTGATAACGAGAGCTCCAACACGAATTAGATATGAAAAGTAATAAATGTAGAGAAAATGGTGCGGAGATTATTTAATACTTACTTCCAACGACTACACCGTCCTGTCCACGACCTGTAAGAGAAGGAACCACACTAGAAGCGAAACGAAAGGCTAAGTCTATCACCAGTCAGAAGCCGATAGATGGACTAATTAGATGTTGGTGTTGATGTTAAAGAGACGGAGGAGAAACAACCACTAAACTCCTTCTTATACTTCCCCCTTCCATCACCTTCTGAGCCTCAAGGTAAAGGTGGTAGGATACGGGACTACTGAATACGCGGTGAAAGAGCTAAAGTGGGTGGGTGGGTTGTGGTGAGAGTGTGAGTGTGAGTGTGAGAGAGAAAGTGAGAGGAAGGAGATAAAGAAAGTGTAGTAAGGGCGATGGGACTTGGGTTGAGAGAGACGAAGTGTGTAAGTTGAAGGGTGAGCAAGGATGAATCTAAGGGGTGTAATATTTTTTTGGTAATGATAGCTGGACGCGTGAGTAAAGCATATGATATAGGTAAGATTCGATAAAAGGGCAGAGAACTAGGTATATAATTTGCTTAAACGTGACAGAAGATATAACTCAAGATATGAAAAGGTATCACAACTCCTTCCTCGACCCAAAACACTACTCATTACAACATCAGCAACCATTCAACTCCCCTACACCAAAAGGACTCTCAAGCTTTTCATGCCTTCTTTGCCTCCTGCACCGCCAAGTCCAAATGCCACCCAAACACCTTCTGAAAGACCTCCTTTGCAATGCTCTTCCCCTCAATCACATCTCCATGGCAAGGAATGATACGGTCAAAGTCCCACTTGTCAATCCTAGCCACCGACTTTGCAAACCCACTCCTATCGCTGGAACTCGTGCCCCACCAGACAACCCTCTTTTGCGCTAGCGCACTCCCGTGCGTGCCCTGGAGTGCGACGAAAATCTTGGTCAGGATGCCTGTTGTGGCGGGGATGCCGCTGCGGCTGAATTGTTCCGTGGCGGGGAGATTGAATAGGAGATCGGCTTGAATAAGATTACGTGTGGGGCGGTGCAGGAAGACAACTTCCTTGTTGATGTGGGCGGGGACGTACTCCCAGTCAAATTCTGCGTCGAATTCGGGAGAGATGGAAGTCACGGGATTGGATTTGGAGAAGACGTGGGAAAAGGGGACTTTTTCGTTATTTTGCTTTGCGCGTTTCTCGGGAAGGGTTTCGGGGCCTAGGACTTGGGCGTTGGGGTATTCGGCGTGCCAAGGACCGAGGAACATGTGGTGCTGGGGGCACGGGTTAGATGGATGGGGTGGGACGAGATTTTTAGAGAGAGCATACCTCAGCATCGAGGGCGGTGATGTACTTGACTTCACCCAATTCCGCGACCTTGCGCTTGACGTCTTCGGTGAGAGCGACAGGGGAGAAGACGGCGAGAGCGCCGGATTGCAGACGAACTGTGAGGGACGTTAGCAGGAAGATGCAGTAAAAAGAGAGGTGAGTAGCTACCGATTGTGCCTCTTCCGCCGACCTTTATCCTGCCAAATCGAAAGAAGGGTACAGAGAGGGTGGTTATGGTCCTGGGAACAATGTCACGAATGACCATGACCTTTTCCGGTTCCGAGGGTACGAGTTTGGACGACATATTGAATATGGGGTTGGGATGTGGTTGAGGATGATGGTTTGAGAGAACAGCAATGTGCAGCGCGTTTCCTTTAAGTGATGTAAGACGTCAAGATGAATGGACCCTTTAAACCCCGACCCAATGACGCAATGTTCGAGATCGGCTTGTGACAGCGAAAAACGTAATATGAAAGGCGTGATTTAACATGTCTCCTGTCGCGTCTGGTGACATATATATACACGTATCGAGTATGCAAGATGGGCATCCTCCGAACCATGGCCCCGACATCCGCTGCAGCCATGACCGTCGAGGTCGCTGATGCTGCGAGATTACGCGTTGAATCGAGGCGTGATTCGACGCACGCGCTTTGTCATCGGCACAGTCAGATGCCCAAAGTCTAGAATTTTAGGTTTGTTACGCACACCCTTCACGCATGCAAGTGGTGGGAAATGGGATAAAAGCTACTGTTTTGGCGAATTTACGTGAATTTACATGATTATTCACCTGCACCATCACCCCTTGCCAAACCCAATATGCTTCTTTGACGTGAACCTATGAATCGTATCGACAGCGCAGTATTTGCAATACTTACACTGCTGTGCTATGTATAGGTAGTAGACATCCTGCTTCTCCTTGGTCATAGCTTCATGCCCCACTGCATGAATGAGAAACGACACGGCATGCAAATTCTTCCCGATTGCAGAGCTGCCGGACGAAACATGGCCGTCGTCGTCGGAGGGTGAAGCTGAACATGGCAGACTGGTGCGTTGGCCCAGGCTTGCCGTTCTTTGTAAGATGGTATTTGTAAATCGCAAGTCCTCATCTGGCATTCTCAGCGCTGAGCTCGGCTAGCAGGCCTCCTACGTCCCTCTTCTTTGCGTCCTCGTCGAGCTTCTGCTGGATCCACTTGCTAATCTCCTTGACCTTTTGAAGCGCGACATTTGTGCAGTTGAGCAGAGCCAGCGGGTTGACGGTAGCCCCGCCATATTTGGCAATCTGGCAGACCTCGCCATGCCTGTTCATTGTGACAATGACCTCTCCCTGCCGGACCTGCTCTTCCGCCAGATTTGCGTCCACCAAAAAGATCTCGCCTTCCTCAAAGTACGAAAAGGACACACAGAGCGGCTGGTGGAGGATGGACAGCGGTATGGGTTCACGGTCGCGCACACTGAGGACTGTCGCCTTCTCGCCCTCGACAAGCACGTCTGGTCGTCGAAAGTGTTGCAGGGCGGCCATGACGGCAATGCACGAAGCGTCGATGAGTCCTCCGTCGTGGTCGATGATGTGCACGTCGGCGCGCAGAGCAAAGCATTTCAGGCCAGCAATGATGCAGAGAGACTCGGTGTCGAGGGCGTTTGAGCGGCGAATGGCTTTTTCGAGGATTCGCGAGAGGATGACTTCTGCGTCTGTAGGTCTAGCCACTCGGTTAGAAGCATGGGCGTTGGGGGAGGACGTGAAGATGCGCACCTTCCCACCTCAAAGGCGGGAGAAGCCATGGGCGAGAACTCTGTGACGATTTGAAAGATGCCATCGAACTTGCGCTCGGGCAGCGGCGTTGTTACGTCGACGGAGATGCGAGCAATGACCCTGGGGGTGTTAGTCTTGCCATGGACCAGTTGATGTAGCATGTCGTGCTATGCCATGGTATGGTATCCCGTGACATGCCATGTTCCTGCGCATACCTCGTCTTGCCCAATTGCACATCCACCACGCCATACTCGTCGCCAAACGTGAGCTCCAGCGGGCGAAACGCATCAAAGGCGCGTCCGTCGAGGCGGATCTGCTCCGCCAGCGCCTGCTTGATGAAGTCGCGCTCATTGACGGAAATCTCGGCTTCGCGAGGCATGTTGCCTCGTGTATGTGGGAAACGGGTTGGGCGGTGGAAAATACAGCGGGGACCATGCGATGCGGAGAAATCATGAATGCGCCAGCCTTGGCGCGCGAGCTCCCTGCCCTGCAAAGTCCGACGCGCAACACGCCCGGCGAACACCTCCAACTTTCCCTCTTGCACGCCCACGCATCGCCACCCAACGCGCAAGACTTCCGAAACCCGCTCCAAACGCTCCGCCACCCGCTACACAAACCCCTGCCGCCATGACGACCGCCCACCGACCGACGTTCGATCCCGCACGCGGCAAAGAAGCCCAGCGCGGGCCTGCCTACCACCAACGCCTACTCCCCGCCCACACCACCCTCAAGCACCGCCAGCCGGGGCAAGGCGGCGATGCCGATGGCCAGACCCGTGACCTGCGCGCCGAGCTTCTCGAGGCCGAGGCGCGCCACTTTGCAAAGAAGAACGGCACCTACATTGAGTCTGACTCTGCCGCCGAGCCCAGCAGCGCCCCCAAGCGCCAAATCGACGACGTCTCTGCAGCAGACAACGATGCAGAGGGAGAAGAGGGCGAAGACGAAGCAACCTCCAAGCGCCGCCGCATAGAAATGCTGGAAAAGTATCGCGAAATCGACGCCGACGACAGCAGCGACCAGAGTGAAAGCAGTGATGATGAGTGCGTCTTTTTCCTTTTATTTCTTTCTCCAATCCATCTTGATACTAACTCACCCCAGCTCCGAAGATGACGACGAAGACGAAACCGCAGCCCTCATGCGCGAGCTATCCAAGATAAAAGCTGAGCGCGCCGCCCAAGCCGCTGCCGAGGCTTCCTTGCGTGCTGCTGAAGAAGAAGAACAGCGCGAAATTGACGTCGCTAGGGGGAATCCCCTTTTAAATTCCCGCGACTTTGCCATGAAACGCCGGTGGGATGACGACGTCGTGTTTAAGAACCAAGCCCGCGGGACAGACGACAAGAATAAGAAGAAGGAGTTTATTAACGACATGTTGAGGTCTGATTTTCACAAAAAGTTCATGGTAAGTTTTTTTGTTGTTTTTTAATTTTGATGTGGACGTTGAGGAACGGATTGCTAACTGTGGTGATTATAGTCAAAGTACATTCGATAAAATTTACATGTGTGACTTTTGGTTTTTTTCTTTTCTTTGGTAGGATTTTTTCTGTTTTTATGGTTAATCAATTGGGGTGTTGGAGTCATGGCTGGCTGGCGTATAGGTGGGTGGGTGGATGGATGGATGGATGGATGGTTGAGATTGGACATTTCACCCAGAGAAGGAAGAGAGGAAGACAGAGGAGAGGGGGACCTGATATCCCGAGACATTTTGAAACGTCTCAACAAATGAGCTTATTCAATATATATATATTCATATGAAAAAAACCACCAACTAGCAATTCACATATGTACATATGCAAAAGACTGATCAACTTTCGAGTCTATTCAATTCTCACTCCTCGTACCTCCCTTCACTACCCTAGGTATCTACCCTTAGGTATCCATCCATCCATCCATTCAAGAAAACCCCATCACCAAAAAAGAAAAGAAAAGAAAACAAGACAAAAGATATAGAGAGAGAGAAAGAGAGAAAAAAGATGGAAAAAGAACGCCACCACTCCATTCCATTCCATTCCATTCCACCAAATCCCGTCTATACACACACAACAACAGCCATTTTTCAGTATTCAATACCCAAGCACCCAACAGCGCCTCCGCCATGCACATCGATCTTATTGATCCATCCACACACCCATACATCCACGTACTGAACTCCTCTCCTCTCCTCTCCTCCCTTCTTACCCTAGAGAAAAAAAAAGAGGACAGACGCCCAAAAAAAAGATAAAAAAAAGGATGTAATAAGGGAGAGATTCTGTGTGTGTATGCATGTGTACAAATATAAATGTATATATATATATATATATATATATATAAACGAGCATAGCATAGCATAGCAGAGCATACAAGAGCATACCATACAAGAGCAGCAGCAGCATTAAACTTTTTCTTCTCCTTCTTCTTCTTCTTCTTCTCCTTTCCTTACTCCCCTACTCCGCGCCATTCCATGCTATTCCATGCCACGACAGCAAGTAACCAACAAACCAACAGACCAACAGACAACCCAACGAACGAACAAACCAACAAGCAAACAAACAAACAGTGACAAAAGGGAATATATGAGAGCCAAGCGATGAGGAGAAGAAAAAAAAAAGGGTATGGAAACAAGCTACGTTTTTTGTTGAAAAAAAAATAAAAAAAAAGAGAGAGAGAGAGAAATTTTTTCTCCACATTGTGTAGTGGTCAAGTCACAAAGGAGATGATGACAAGATCAAGGAAGGAAGGAAGGAAAAAAGAAAGAAAGAGTGCGCTCAAGATGCTTGATGCTTGCTTGCTTGCTTGCTTGCTTGCTTGGTGCTCGTCTTCTTCATCATCATCATCGTCTACTTCTACTATAGCTACTATAGCTACTACTACTACAGCTACTACTGCTACTGCTACTACTACTACTGCTGCTGCTGCTGAACTTGGGTGATTGGTATAAAAGCAAGGGGCTGGATGGTAATGGTGGCGCTGTCGTTGTTGGTTTCTACTTTGAGCCCCGTCTTGTCAGATGCTGGCTCTTCGGCAATGTCGCCCAGCTCGGAATCGCCGTCATTGTCGTCTACTGTCTTTTCATTGTCCGTCGTCTCGACAAAGTTTGCAGGTGTGATTGTCTGTGCAGAAATGTGTCGTTGTTTTGCAACGCCAGACGTCGGACGTCGAGGTGTATTCTCTTCGTTGCCATCGCTGCCTGGTGAAAGCACGGCGCCGTCACTGACAACGCTCGCTCCCTCTCGCTCCCCAGGAGATGCCGCTTCTGCAGCTTCCGCAGCTTCTTGGAGTTGCTTCTTCGTCTTCAATCTCTCCTCGGGTGTTGTATTGTGCCAGTCGGGGCCAAATTGTATCACAGAAGCCTTCTTGCCATGAACAGTAAAGCTACCCTTGCTGCGTGTCAGGCCTTCGCTTTCCTGCGTATCGTTGCTCAGGATAGTCGACCCAGAGTCTCGGCCTTTATGACTGCGACGGTGAGATGAACCGCCGTGTGAGTCTCGGAGGGTACGATGTAGACTTCGTCTCTGCTTCGATCGTGATGTTGGCGAGCCTGTAATCGCTGCAAGCGGCGTGTCTGCTTCGGGTGCTATGGCCTCCTCATCCAACTGTAATCCGTCAGGAGTAGGGACGTCCGGCATCCTTAGTTCTGGAATCTCGGAATGAGCGGTAGGTGGTGGAGTGATGTACTGCGCAGAGTCATCGTCGTCATCTGAGCTTACTGTACCGTCATTTGTGGTTGATACTGATGGTCGGTGATCAGACGGATACATCCTGGGGGATTGCGCAGACGAACTGGCGACTGAACTTCGGCGGTCCGACATGGCTGGCCCAAACGACATGGGAGGAACGTGGTATTGTGTAGAAGGAAAAATGGGACTTGGCTGAGATGTTTCTGGAGGCGTTTTGAAAGCGTCTTCATCAAGTTCGGTATCCCTAGATGATTTTGTGCCAGGTCGAGCCAAAGGAGATTCTGGAGAAAGCGGTGGTTTGTGGGCATGGGCCAGCGAGCTTGCTTTGGAGCTCAGCCGTGCCAATGGACTTTTGGATGTCTTGTTTGATTGCTGTGGTGAGAGCGGGGGAAGCTGCGATTGTGTTGGCGATTGCGAGGATTCGGCTATGCGATTGTTTCTGGCTTGACGCTCCGTAGCGCTCTGCCTTTCGTCTTCCAACTCTTGGGCCAAAATGTCGCGATGACACTTCATCCGCCATATTTCGATGCGAGCCCATTTCAGTTTCGCAGCTAGCCGCCCTGCAGCATTGATGACGAGCTCCCGTGATTTTGGTTGTATTGGAGCAAGGATCTGAAGATGTCTCGCATCTCTCAAGCGCGCTTCAAGCCCTCTTATCGCTTGTGCAAGGTTCTCCTCCGACTCGGAAATGCGCTGCTGCATCAGCTCTTTTCGGGCGGCGATCATCTGCTGTGCAAACTGATTGTCGATTTTCCCGCTTTGTATCGTTACTTCACCCGTCGAGGTAGGTATCGACCTGTCTGATTGCGATGAATGTAGACGTCGGAGGCCTCGATTGGTTTGCCCCTCGTACAGTCCACCCACCATGCCTCTTGATCGAACGCCCAATGTCTCAAAAGCCGCCGTGTAGTTTAGCACACCTAGCCATTCGTTCAAATCACCCTCACTGTCAGCCAGGAAGGTCTCCTCGCCCGACTTTGAGAACATGGCAAAGGCATTCTTATGCTTCTTGTACGTGTTGTCAACAAGACAGACGGCGCCGTCCATGGGAATCACATCGTCTTGCTTAAAGTCTTGAAGAGGCGGTTGAAAGACCACTGGACCGTTTTCGCCGCGCTTTTGATGCAGGTCGTGCTGAGTCATGAGAGTTTTCGCCCAGGCAGAGTTCCGGAAGAGAGAGAGGCCTGATCGGGTGAGGACTGCACCCCATTCCTGCCAAGGGGAGCGTGCTTTTTTCTTCTTTGCGTCCTTTCTCCACAGGATGCCGACTTTGGTGACGGGCATTTCTACGATACCAACCGACGTTCCCAGTGGGTTTTCCTGAGCGGCTTCCGACATGTAGGCCTCTGGTCTAGATCTCGAGGACACGATTTGAATGACGCCATACCTTGAGAAGGACTTGTAGATGTTTTTTGTGTCGAGACTCGCAGCTGTCCCGAGATAGCTATAAGGATCATCCAAGTTCATAACATCCTTGATGCTCGGGCGGAGAGCGTCCAGTTTGCCCTCGAAGATTAAAGTATAAGGATCCAAAGGCTCTTTGGAAGCTTTCCGAGCGGGGTCGTTCATTGGCCCTTTGAGAATCGTTTTTCTGCTCTTTTTTGACGAAATGGTCCTCAAATCGACGTCATCTTCAATGTGGATAAAGGGCGTATAGACGACGTTGTCGTAGAAACACCCAAGAGCGTCGTCGGAAACACCCTCGCATGAGGAATTTTTGATGTAGTCTAGCCTTTGCATCTTCCTCTTGTTGTTCTTGTTGAAGACATCTGTGTGCAGGATGACAATGGAAAAGGATATAAAGTATGCTTTGTCTGTAGTTTGTTAGTATTTCGAGGTTGTTGGTGGGTTGGTGGGTTGGATTGATTGATTGACTGGTTGGTTGACTTGCCTGGACTAATGTAGATGCCCGGGTTGCACTCGTGGTAGCGGTCAGAGAAGCCCTGCAGGACTCTGTCGATTTGCTGTGTTTCCTTGGGGAGCTCGACCTGCATGAGCAGTTTGCGAATGGCCATGTCGATGGGGTCGCCAAAAAAGGCAAACTTGCGCATATAGCTCCGCAGCACCGAAAGGAGAAACTGGTCGTCGGTTTTGGAGAGGTGGCTGGCCACGACGCTCTTGTTGAAATTGTCTGCTTCGATTCTTTCCAAGTAGTGGCCTGGGGTTTCGCCTTCTTCCCGTTCGGGCAGCACGAGCGTTTCACGGCTGATGTTGAAAGAGTTTTGGTGGGACGACAGGTTGGAGGCGCCTACTATGCCGAGAGCAGGCGAGCCGTGCCTGGGTGAGTGCGGCTCGGAGCCCTGGCGAAAGCGTGAACCCAGGCCAAACAGGTTGCTGAAACTGCTTCTCCCCACAGTCGACATGGAGGTCCTGCCATTGAGGCCATTGGGGGGCGTGGGTGAGATGGCGTCCTCGGAGCGCGCGCCCAGAGAGCCCATGGTGGACGAGCGGCCTCGCAGGCCAAGCCGTGCAGGAACGCTAGTGTTTTGTGTGGAGCGCGACGAGCGGACTGATTTGGTGGAGCCATTTCGATGCAGCGAGGAAGGGCGGGGCGAGGCCAGGTGCAGCGACGTGGCCGTCGAGGCGAGCTGCGAGGCAGAAGGCAGCTGCGAGGGATCCGTGGCAAGGTCCTCGTCTGGCACTCGGCGCGCAGTCTGTGGAGGGCTTCCCGTGGACGAGCGCGGGGGCGAGCCCGAGCTCCTCCCGCCCGTAGACAGACGCGGGGTGGCAGGCGCAGTGTTGCTGTTGTTGTTGTTATTGTTGTTGTTGGGGAACTGGGGCGGGTCCATCTTCATGGGCAGGGGGAACAGGGAGGCGCGCTGTTTCCGGCGGCCAAAGGTGAAGCGCGCAGAGCCCATGCGGGGCGGGTGTTGGGGTCGCGGCATGTTTTCAAACGAGACATGGCCGCCTGAGCTCGCGTCTGAACGCGACGAGTCCGAGGCTCTGGGGACGGGCAGGACGGCGGGGGCGGTTTCGACAGACTGGCGCAGGTCGGTCATGGATTGGCGCTCTCTGTCTTGGAACAGATTGCCATGGCTCTTTTTGAATCCCAGGGGGCCCCTCTTCTTGTCCATGGACTTGTGCGCGCTGGGGCGGTCGACAATGGAGGGGTCGAAGGAGCGGCGACGCAGGGTGAAGTGCTGCAGGCGGCCACGCTTGCGGCTCTGCTCCGTCTCCTGGTCGACGGCGGTGGGCGCGGTGGTGATTATGGCGGGCGGGTCTGTGCCGGTGGCGGTGGTCGTCGTCGTCGTATTCGTGTTGGTGCGCGTGTAGGCGGGTATGGTGGGTATGGCAGGCACGGGCGGCGGAGCGTCGTCGTCGTCGTCGTCGGGGGCGGCGTGCTCCTTGGCCTTTGTGGACAGCTGCGAGTCCGAGGCATGGCGGAAGCGCATCAGACTGAAGCGGCGCGTGCTGGGCGTGGCCTCTTGCACGGGCGGCGAGGGCGGCGGCGGGTCGTGGGCGGGCGAGGCAGCCAGGTCGGCGGTGGTGGGACGGGGCCCATCGTAGGACACGACGGCGCGGTCGGCGGGCAGGTGGTCGCTGGAGCGGTTCAGGCGCGCGTCGTGGCGGTCCTTGTCGCGGTCGGCGCGCTTGAAGAAGCCGCCGGGGTCGAGGGTGCTGCGGCGCTTGAGGTCGCGCTGGCTCTGGCTGTGGCCGGGTCGCAGGGCTTTGAGAGGCATTGCATGTGCTGCGGGCAGCTCACGTAGCTCACGTACGCGCACAGAGCGTCACGGCGAGGGCAAGGCACATGGCACAGCGGGCGGCGGCAGAGGAGGCAGGTCAGATCAGGCCCGGGCCGGATGAGGCTGCGAGGCTGCGAGGCTGCGAGGCTGCCAGGATGCGGAGCGTCGGTCTGCCTGGCACGGGGATGCTATGTACGCTGGACGGGGTGGGGTGGGCGGATGCGCGCAGCAAGCCCGGGCAGAGGGCGTCAAGCAGCTGCAGCCTCAGCTTCAGCTCTGGGTCTGGGGCTGGCTGGCTGGGGCTGAATTGGGCTTGAGGGACGGCGACGGGAGTGGGAATTGGGATTGGGGATGGGGGATGGGCGATTGGGGATGGGCATTGGCAGCAGGGGGCACACATGTCAGCAAGACTGCTCGCCGGCTGCCAGATGTCGCGGCGCTTGGTGTGGACAAGGCGACAGGACTGGAAGACTAGAAGGCTACAGGGCTGCCGGGCTGCCAGACTAGTTGTGCCATGCTCAATGTCCAGGACGAGAAGATGTGCATTCTGTACGGCAGGAGGTGACGCGCTTGGACACGGCAGGACATGGTGTTGCACCTGCACGCCGACTCTCTGCAGACAATGCGCACGCGTGTGGAGGGTGTGTAGAATGTGTGCAGTGGGTGTGCAGCTGTGTGCAGCCATGTGTAGCCGTGTGTAGCTGTGCAGTACGTGTGCCTGTGCAGTGCCTGTGCGGTGCCTGTGCGGTGCCGCCAAAGGGAAGACGGCAAGCCGACAAGACTAGAAGGCTCGCAGACTCGACGGCCAGAAGACTAGAAGACAGGCAGAAGGCCCAGCCGCATTCTACGCCCGCGCCCGTTGGAATCATCACGTGCCGGGGATCACGTGTTGAGCTGGCTGCTGTCCGGCGTGTTGAGTCCAACGCCGTCGGTTCAGCACACGGCCCACCCTGTTGATCTGGTCACGTGTCGAGTCCACGCCGTCACCGCGTTGAGCCAACCGCTGCCCAGCGTGATGAGCTAGTCGCTGTCCATCGCACGGAGCCAGTCACGTGCCAGCCAATGCCATCCACCCCGTTGAACTAATCACGTGCCCAGTCCAGTCCCGCCCACACGTCCCTTGTCGCTGCACTGGCCGCCAGCCAACACGCGACTTTCCCTGGCCCGCCGTGCATTTTAGAGTTTCCAGACGTTGGAGAGGTCCGCCAGTCCGCCAATTCCCCCAGCTCCCTCCATTCCCCGGCTTTGCTGGCTCCCCGCCCACAGGCCGCCTGCTTCTCTGCCTGTCTCTGCCTGTTTCTGCCCGTCTCTGCCTGTGACTGCATTCCCTCCCCCTCCACCCCCTCACATTCCCTTGCTCTCACACTCCTTGCCCTCGCCATGCGCCAGCCCTCGCTCGCTGCCCTGGGCCTGCTGCTGCTCGCTCCCTCGCTCGCCCTCGCCGCCCCGCACGACCATGCGCAACTCCCCCATGACGCAGCTCCCTATGCTGCTCGCAACCACGCCCAACGCCCGTGGCGCAAGCTGTCCGACGCCATCATTCGGCGCATATGGAGTCTGCCAGACAAGCACCCCAGCTCGCCCATACAAGGCGACAACACTAGCAATGGCCACCCTACCCCAGGAAGCCACCTCGTTGCCCGCTATGGCGACGACGTCGTCCTGAGGTTTCGCATTCGCACTGCAGCCGAGGCATCAGCCCTGGCAGAGGCAACAGATACCCTGTTCCTCGACGTCTGGGAATTCAACGATGACTGGGCGGATATCCGCATTGCAAAGGATGTGGTAGGCCTCTCGTCGTCCACTCACCGTCTATCCATTCCCCTTCTAACCATTGACAGCTGCCATCTCTGCTCAGACTGCTCCCCCCGTCTCTCCAAAACTCACACGAGCCCTTAATGCAGGACCTCAACCTCGCCCAAGCCATCTTCAACTCGTTTCCTTCCTCTTCCTCCTCCTCCGCCACACAATCACACGAGAGCAGCCGCTTCTCTCTACATGTCAAAAAGTCCTCCCTCAAGGGAAAGGGCAATCCCTTCTTCCAAGACTACCAGCCCCTGTCCGTCATCCATCCATGGATGAATCTCATGTCCTCCATGTTCACCACACACGTGCGCCAGATCAGTGTCGGCACCAGCTACGAGGGCCGCGAAATTGCTGCCCTGCGCGTTGGAGTACATCCCACAAATGACAATGAACCCGCCGGGCCTCGAAAGACGGTCATCATCACCGGTGGCTCGCACGCCCGCGAATGGATTTCCATCAGCACCGTCAACTATGTAGCATGGAGTCTGATTAGCTCATACGGCAAAGACCGCGAAATCACACGGCTACTCGAGCTGTACGACTTTGTCCTCGTCCCCACCCTGAACCCCGATGGCTACCTCTACTCGTGGGAGACGGATCGCCTGTGGAGGAAGAATCGTCAGCCAACCAGCCTGCGTTTCTGCCATGGCGTAGATCTCGACCGCAGCTACTCGTACATGTGGGACGGCGATTCCAGCCGCACACATCCCTGCAGTGAATCCTTTGCTGGAGAAGCCCCCTTTGAGGCCGTCGAAGCCCAGCGCTTCGCCCAATGGGCCAAGAACGAAACAGAAAACAACAATGTCGAGTTTGTTGGCTTCCTGGACCTACACTCTTACTCCCAGCAGATCCTCTACCCTTACTCGTACACTTGCTCCGACGAGCCACCCGCAATCGAAGACCTCGAGGAACTCGGCCTCGGCCTCGCCAAAGCAATCCGCGTCTCGCGCAAAGGTCACGCCTACAAAGTCACCTCTGCCTGCGAGGGCAACGTCGCCTTCACAAAGGACAACAAACGCACAGTCTTCCCGCGCATCGAGTCGAGCGGCGGCAGTGCATTGGACTGGTTCTACCACGAGCTCAAGGTCAAGTACTCGTATCAGATCAAATTGCGTGACACGGGTAGCTATGGATTCTTGCTACCAAAGGAAAACATTATCCCCACCGGCGAGGAAATGGTCGATGCTGTTTTGTACCTTGGTCGCTTCATGCTCGGACAGGTGGGATTGGCCGTCGAGAGCCACAACGTCGAATCGACCCACGAGTCTGCAGAGGCAAAAATTGAAACCCCCGACGTGAAGAAGAGTTTGGTAGATGATGGTGGTGATGACGACGAGTCTATCGAGTTGTAGTCATACTCTTCACCCCTTTTTACTTTTTTTTTTTTTTTTAAATTTATGTGATACAACTATTTTAATGACCATCGTAAAGGAACTTTGGACAGTGGAAAAAAAAGTCTTTGGAGTTGTGGTCAATTTGTTCATTTTTTTTTAAAAAATTCTTTTCTTCCTACTTTTGTAATGATTGTTTTACAAGGGGTTTTTTTTGGGAGGGGGGATCAAATGAGTCTATGGGTTGTTGTTGTTGTTGTTGTTGCGTTTTTTTTTTCTCATTCTTCATACCACTTTTTTGTTAATTTGTTGATTTTGATTTGTGATTAAATCAGGTAGTTAATGAATAAAAATATAAATATATACATGTTGATATGTGTGGAGTTGTGGGTTCTTACATGACTTGCTTTGTGGTGATTGTATTGTAGAGAGTCTGTGAATCATGAGTCTATGGGGAGGAATTGTTGTTGTAGTAGTTGTTGTTATAGTTGTAGTAATAGTAGGGGTGCTCGTTATTCTTTCCTTGTACCATCTACTTTGTAATAAGACTTTCCTCGTCTTCTCCGCGCCTTCCGCGGAGCTGGGTTTGTTTACCCATGCCATGAGAATATGCGGTGCCAAAATGGAACACATTTCAATCCAATTTAAATATTTCCCTCAAACAAAACATTCGTAAAGCAGTGTCGCAAAATGTATATCAATCTACTAGCCTCACAACTAAAGATTAATTGGTTTTGGCTGTGATAAGCAGGATATAAGTGGGTTATGGAAACGGCTATGCAGCACTTGCACATGTGGGCCGCTAGTTCCGTCGACTTTCGTCATTTCAAAGTCTCGGCGACGACGTCTCTTGCATCTTCCAACGCTCTAGTCCACTCGTCTCTCTCTTCAATACCGCCAAACTTTAACTATACCGCCCGTGCCATGTCCAGACTGTGAAAATATTGTAAACACACGATACTAAACACCCATTGCACGCGTTCGCGACGGTCAATAACACAAAAGTCATGGCGTCAACCTCAAACGAGACGACTCCCCTGATCTCGTCGTTGTCGGGCACCAGCAAGACGGTCCCTGTGAAACCCCAGCGCACCGTCACGTTCAACACGATTGTTTCTTCCAACACCCCAAAGCTACCGCCAAGAACGTTGTCGCACAGCGGCGCATCCTCCTCGAGTTATGTCCCCACCACCCAAGGCGGACAGCCCATGCTTTCCACACTGAACAGCAAGCTACGACGGAGAAACAGTTCGGGCGCGCCTACAAGACCGCCCCACACGCCTGCGCCCAAGATTGGCCCGCAAAGGACGACAAGAACCGCGCAGAAGCTGAAGCTCCTTCCCGACCCTGCAAACGATGAGGAAGACGAGGAGAGCGGACGCGACGTCTACGTGCAGTACACGAGAATCAAGGACCCAACCGCAAGAAGGGATGCGGCGCGATTGGGAAAGGCGGACAGAGAGCGCTTGCCGCGAGTGACGGCATACTGCACATCGGCCTCGTACAAGCTCGACGACTTGATGCGCTTTTTAAAGGGCAAACAAAAGTCGAGAGGCGCCCTACCCAAGCGCTTTGACGAATGCATATACTCGCCATACAGCTACGGTACAAAAGGGCCCGAGAACATTGTCAGTACTGCCGTAATTGATGGTATTCCTGAAGAGCGGCAGCGAAGGTACTCGGACAGTGCCATCGAGGTCGAAGCGCAGAGTGAGAGGCGGAGAGAAGACCTGATCGGTCTGCATGAAGAGGGTGACGCGCCCAACCTAGGAACTCCAGAAGAATCCAATGGTACCCGACGTCCCTCCATCACACACGCAGACTCAGACCCTCAGATGGATACGCCCGACTTTGACACCCAGGTTCACACGCCCGAGGTCTTCCTCTTCGAATACGGCACCGTCGTAATATGGGGCATGACCCTCCAAGAGGAGAAGCGCTTTCTCAAGGAAATCTCAAAGTTTGAAGTCGATAAGCTCGGCAAGGACGAAGTCGAGACGGAGGAGTTCAACTTTTACTACACGCGGGAATACCAGGCCCGGATATACAACGACTTTATTAGCTTGCGCGACAAGAAGAACTACATGATCAAGCTCGCCATCAGCCATGGTCTATCCCAGAGCGTGAAAACGTCACTTTTTGAGGACCTGGTCGACAACACCATTGACGATACAAAGGATATCCCCGCGCAGATTGCCAGCTCCGGCAAGATCAACCTAAACAAGAAGCAGATCAACATGCAGATCGGCGAATTATTTATCCTAAGGATCAGCATTCATCTACAGGGTTCGGTACTTGATGCGCCGGAGCTCATGTGGGCGGAGCCGCAGCTAGACCCTGTGTACCAAGCTGTCAGAAGTTATCTGGAAATGGACCAGCGAGTTGGTCTGTTGACGGAGCGATTGAATGTCATTGGAGATTTGCTGGCGGTTCTGAAAGATCAGTTGACAGTTACGCATGTGAGTGTTTTCTTTTTCTTTCTTTATTCATTCATTCATTCATAAATCACATGCTAATTCTCTACAGGGCGAACTCCTCGAATGGATCGTCATCATCCTCGTCGCTGCCGAAGTCGTCGTCGCTGCCATAAACATTTTCGTCGACCTGAATGCCGCTGAATAAGGTTATGTCCTTTTGACAATTTGGAGGGGTTTTTGGTGTATAAAGGTGGTCTCCTTGCAGCTTTTCTGTTCTTTTTTTTTCTTACTTTGCATATATATACGTATGATGTATGCCTCCCGCCCTTTCCTCACCGAGTTCCTCGGCCTACTGTTTTGTATTAGGTGGGCATTGCGGCGTTTCATATTTTGAAAAATTCAGGCGTTAAAATCTTGATTTTTTTACAATGTCGCGCGCGTTTGTACATGTGAGTGCGTGTGCGCGTGTACGTATACAGCTAGGTTTTCTTCTATGGAGGTTAGATTGTGCAATTAATGGAGATGCCTTTGCTGTGATGGATTTCGTAGCAAAAAAATTAACATAAACACTTTGGGCTAGTCAGTCGGTATAGAAAAATTAGCTTCTTCAGCCGCAGATGTAATTTATGTATGTGCATGATGGTGGATTCGTCCGTCTGAGGATGGTCGGTTGGTCGGGTAGGTGTGGGCAAACAAGTCTTGTCTCAACTACAAGCACCAGCACCAGCCCCATCATCATTATTACACCTCTTAAGCCAGAAAAGCAATAAGCCACAATTTATTACACTTCTCCACATCTGCATCCGATTCCCATTTCCCATCTCTACTCACCACCATCACCACCTTCCTCATCAGACCCAGACCCAGATCCAGACCCCCCTCCCCATCACGCAAGCAAGCAAGCAAAAGCCCTCGCCGTACACGCGTGCCTAGTTATCCGCTCCGTCCCATGTCCACCCCCGACGCGCGGACCAATCGGCCAATGTCCGCCGCATAAACCCTGTCACCCTGCATGAGAAGGGCATACACGTCCCCTCTCCACCTCCCCCAAATGTCCATGTCACCCTTTTGAGACGAGACGAGACGACGCCGACTCCGACGCCAACGACGACGACGACGACAACGCCGCCGCCGCCGCCGCCGCCGAATCTGACTTTTTCGATCCCGTGTTTGTACCCTCCTCCCGAACCGCCGCTTCGACATTTCGACGACGACGACATCAACATCGACATCGACGTCGACGAATACCTACCACGTTTCGCTGCGCCTTTTTGTCCAGCCCAATGAGCCGTCCCAGATGAGTTGGAATCTGCTAGAGCGCTTCATAGAGTCGGACCATTTTAATACCGATCCCTCGCTGGCTGTTGCGTATCTTGCGTGAGTGGTTGCGAATTCCGGACACGGTAGCCCTTGTACTTGTCCTTGGACCTACCTTTTTCCCTCCCCCCTCCCCTCCCCCAAAAAAACCCCCCCAACAAGAAGCGCCCACAATCATTTTTTTCTATGTTGTGGAATCTTCTTGTGTACTTGTGTGTATATACATACTGACTTGTTGGGTTTCTTTCTGTGCTACAGACGCTATGCAGACCATGTCGGTATTCACTATGTGCTCTGCTCGAAGCTGCGCCAGTTTGCGTACGAAGAGCTCGAGTTCTTCCTTCCGCAGTACGTCGCGTCCGTTCCGCCGGAGGGGGCAAATCTCATGCCTCCTCCTCCTCATACACTAGGTGGAAGAGAGTTGACTGATGTGTGTGTGGGGAATTAGATTATGTCATCTTCTTATAAGCATCGATAATGAGTCGATGGCGCTGGAGGAGTTTATAATCGATCTTTGCGAGGAGAGTGTGAATGGCGCGCTTTTGGTGGGCAATTCCTTTTCTAATATCCCCCACTCCTCCATTCCCCCTTTTCCCCTTTATTTATTTCTCCTCCCCACGGATGTCCTGTTGTGTCGTGCGCGCGGAGCTAATGTTGCACACAGACTTTTTGGCTGTTCCAGACGTACCTGCATGATTTGGCGAGCGCGCCCAACTCAATTGCGTTCAAGACTTGTCGCAGGATATACAATAGGGTGCAGCGCATTGTGTTTGGGTCGGCGGAGCCGCAGCGCAGAGAAAAAATCAAGGAAAACGTGTTGCCTGTTACTCTGCTGTCGAGCTTGGTGTTGGCCAGTATTGCGGCGCCGTTTCTCCCTGCGCACGCGGGACCTCTGGCTATCGCGCAGGCGCGGAAACCCAGGCCAATCGAAGACATCATCTCGGACAATGTGCAGACGGCAAAGGTGGGGAGGAGTAAGACTGTGACGGGGGAGTCGCCGCGGTTGAAGCAACGAAGAACCGCGCAAGGGCATTCCGACCCCGAGGACGAGCGTTCCTCGAAGCATTCCTCGCCGCGGCCACGGGAGCTGAAAGACCCAAAGGATTTGAGGCGCCAGGCCGTTCGACCTGTGAACCCTACGCGTGGGCACTCGTCACAACATAGGCCTTCCTTGCTGTCCATGAGCGCAGAGGCTCACCTCAGCTCGGCATCGCTGCCCGATTTCCGTGACTCTGGCAATTCCCCGCTACCTACACCCCCCGCTACCGCGGGACTGGGAGTCAAGCCAGACCACCCCAACTTTCGCAGGCGTCATGCGCAGACGCCGAGACCCCTTACTCCGACGGCGTTGTCACGACCGCAAAAAGTGCGCCTGTTGCGGTCCAACTACTTCCGCAATGAGACGCAGTTTCTGAGCGCGCTGGAGGATATTTCGAATCGATTGGTTATTGTGCCCAAACCCGCTCGTTTGAGCGCGCTGAGAGCAGAGCTTGCCTTGATTGCGCAGGATCTACCGGCTGAAGTCGACATTCCCATGTTGTCGCCCCCTACGCTGAAAGATGGGATACCGTCTCAAAGCCAGCATCATCGCATAGTCCGGATAAACCCTGCGGAAGCTACTAGTCTCAACAGCGCTGAACGCGTCCCGTATCTGCTGATGGTGGAGGTGTTGCAGGAGGACTTTGATTTTGACCCGGATACGGAGCAGAATCAGCAGCTGCTTGAGAAGCTCATGATGGAGAAGGGGACGTCTAGACGACGGCTGTTTGATATTACTAACGCTGAGCATTTGGCGCTCGATAGAACGCCACCGAATGGATCGGATAGCGTGTTTGAACCGGCGAATGGCGACCTCAGCAGTACTTCGCTTATTAAGAGTATGGATGATGAGGACGATCTAGCTTCGGGGTTGGCAAGAGTTTCACTACCCGGTACCAGCAGCAGCATCAGCAGCAGCGGTAAAGCCATGGCACCCAGGTCGTCGAGCGGTGCCAACACTCTGTCCTCGATTGCTTCTCTGTCCACTCCTCGCACGTCGGATATGGAGATTAGCAGGTCTAGCAGTCCTGCGTCTAGGAAAATGACGATTCAGTTGAATCGGGGAAATCAGGGCGCTGATCAGCCAGACTTTACAGCACTGGCGACCCACATGCGAACTGC
Source organism: Mycocentrospora acerina (assembly GCA_022701365.1). NCBI lineage: Eukaryota > Fungi > Ascomycota > Dothideomycetes > Pleosporales > Mycocentrospora > Mycocentrospora acerina. The sequence goes on along the minus strand of JAKUHH010000229.1, from coordinate 88,691 downwards.
TGCTCAGATGCTGGCACAGCTCGAAGCGAGCGGATCGAAACGGCCGAGGAATGAGGTCGCAGCTATCAAGGCCAAGATTATTGCAAGCATGCAGAGCTTGGAAGAGCAGAATTTCTTGTCTGATGATCAGGGGCCGACGTTTGATACCATCATGGCAGACGCGGATCCTGCAGCAATCACGGCCGAGCCTGAGGATCTCGAGGAGGGAATGGCGGTTGCGACCAACTCTGGGGCTGGCGCGGCACGTATGGAGAACGATTTGAAGACTGGTGGGATGCGGAGAAAGGGCGATCGAGATGATCCCAGTGCTGCGACGTTTGGTGAGGAGTGGAGCGCAAAGAGGGAGCGCATACGAAGGTCATCACCATACGGACACATGCGGAATTGGGATCTCATCAGTGTGATTGTCAAGACGGGAGCAGATTTACGACAGGAAGCTTTTGCCTGCCAGCTCATCCAGGTGTGCGGCAAGATCTGGGAGGAGGCGCAAGTCCCCGTGTGGACAATGCGTATGCGTATCCTCGTCACGGGCGAGTCCTCTGGGCTCATTGAAACAATCACGAATGGTGTCTCTCTCCACTCGCTGAAGCGAAGCTTGACACTTGCCAGTATCGCTGCTGGCACCAACCCCCGCAAACGCATTGCTACCCTCAAAGACCACTGGCTCAAGACATTTGGCGAGCCAGAATCAGAAGCCTACGTCAACGGCGTGGACGCTTTTACACGCTCCCTCGCCGCATACAGCATGATTTGCTACGTCCTGCAGCTCAAGGACCGCCACAACGGCAACCTCCTCATCGACAACATGGGCCACATCATCCACATTGACTTTGGCTTCATGCTGTCCAACTCCCCCGGCTCCATGGGCTTCGAAGCCGCCCCCTTTAAGCTCACCCAAGACTACGTCGACGTCCTCGGCGGCGTCACGTCCCCCGCCTTTGAAGACTTCAAGGCCCTGTGCAAGCGCGCGTTCCAGGCTCTGCGCAAGGATGCAGAGCGCCTCATCATGCTCGTCGAGCTCATGAGCAAGCAAAGTAAGATGCCGTGTTTTGCTGCGGGTGCGGCGAGCGTGACGAATAGTCTGAGGGCGCGGCTGATGCTGCATTTGTCCAAGGAGGAGGCCGAGGTGTTTGTCGAGGAGTTGGTGGCTAAGAGTGTGGGGAGTTATTATACGAGGCTGTAAGTTTGTTCTCTCTCTCTATTGATATCTATTCGATTGCTTGTTGGATGATTGCTAATTCTTTGGGGGTTAGGTATGATACTTTTCAGTACCGGTCGCAGGGTATTTACTGAGTTGGCTGAGGTTTTGCGAGAATCGTTGTTGTTGTTGGTGGTGGTGGTAGGGGATTTCGTTTTGACTGTGTTGTCTCGTCTTGCCCTGCCCTGCCTTGCCTTGTTGTGTGCCGTATTGCATTTCTAGGAGTTGACGTGTTGGTGTTGTTGTTGTCGTTGTCGTTGATGGATGTTGATGGATGTTGGATGTTGCGTTTTTGGAGGAAAAGGGCTTGGAGTGACAGAGCTACCTGCCTAGCTGCTTTCTTTCTCCTTGGATGTGGGGGTAGATGAGTGGGCTGGGGGGGTTAGAGAGGGGGAGTAGCATTCACATTTGTATTTGCAGTATATCATATTGCATTGCTACATTGGAAGAGTTTTTTTCCTAGTTTTACATTTCTTTGCTATGTTTTTATGATGTCCTGTTTTGGGGGGGGGGATTTATCATGAATTCATGTGAGGTGAATTGAGGTGAGGTGAGGTGACTGAATTTCTACAGTGGTATGTCTGTTTTACTAAGGTGGAAGAAATGTCTAGATTGACAACGTACTGAACATTGTATATTCTTTCTGCTGTTGACTGACTGACTGACTGAATGCATGGCTGGGCACGTTTTCCGGCAACGAGGCACCCCTGTCCAACGGCTCTCGCTAACACCCCGCATTTGACTACCCTGGTTCGCAACAGCTCCTGCCGAGGTTCCTCGAGCTCTCTCCGCAGCAAGCTATGCGGATAACCAGAGTCATGTCAAGATTACTGATGAGGGTTTAATTTTTCATTCATTCATATCTCTTCCTTTCCCTCATTTTTCATCAACCTTTCCTCTCCTTCCAAAACACTTTACCTCACCTCACCTCACCTTACCCAACAACAATCCACCACAACCACCACCACCATGACGCACGCCGCCTCCACCGCGGACCTCCGCATCTCCTCCCTCTTCTCCTTCACCTCGCACGTTGTGCTCGTCACAGGCGGCGCGACGGGGCTCGGCGAAATGGCCGCGCAAGCCTTTGTCCAGAACGGCTCCCGCGTCATCATCGCCTCCCGCAAGGAATCCGAGCTGCAGCGCACGTCTGCGCGCCTCAACGCCCTCGGCCCAGGATCCTGCTCGTACATCATCGCCGACCTGAAGAACAAGGCTGGGTGTCTTGCGCTCTGCGAGGAGGTCAAGAAGCAGACGGATAGGCTGACCGTCCTGGTTAACAGCACCGGTGCGAGCTGGGGTGACGATTACTACGATTACCCCGAGGAGGCGTGGGATAAGCTGTATAGTTTGAATGTTAAGAGTGTGTTTTATATGACGGTGGGGTTAGAGGGGTTGTTGGCCAAGGGAGCGACGAATGAGGGGCCTGGGAGAGTGGTGAATATTGCGAGTATGGCGGGGATTCAGACGGGGGATGTGACGACTGGGGGGGAAGGAGGGTTGTCGAAGCCTGGCACAGGGACGTTTAGCTGTAAGTTTTTTCTTTTTTCTTCTTCTTCTCACCAAAAAAACTTTAAAAAAAAATCTTCCCCGTTTGCTAACTCTTTGCTTTGCTAGACGGCCCCTCCAAAGCAGCTACCATCCACCTCACCAAGACTACTGCTTCGAAACTTGCGCCCAAAAATATAACCGTCAATGTCATTTGTCCCGGTGTTTTCCCCTCGCGCATGACAAACTTTGGGCTGGAGAAGTTTGCCGATGCGCTCGTTAGGGGTCAGCCTACGGGCCGGATTGGTACCCCCGAGGATTTTGGCGGTCTGGTGCTGTTCCTGGCGAGTAGGGGCTCGGCGCACATGACGGGGAATGCGATTGAGATTGACGGCGGGGCGACGTTGAGTGGTGGGAGGGGAGGCGGGCGCGCAGAAAGTAAGTTGTAGATGAATGTGTTGAATTGGGGGTGGGGAGAAAATAGTTATAATTTTACTTGTGTACTTGTTCAACTACTTCTTTTTTTTCGGTGTGAGTGATGTGGTGTTGAGTCGGTGCTTTTTCCTCTCTACTTTACAGTGCTGAATGAGTTGGATCAGAAAAAAGGGGTGGCGTAGAGCTGGGGGTGAGGCATTGTGGGGGAGTACATGATGAAGTGGGAGGATTTGTATAGGTAGGAAGTCGAGGCTGGGATAGCTGACGAAATGGAGGAAAAAATATGCATAGGTTTACTTTGTTAGCCTAGTATGTGTACTGTCTAGTTGTAAATGTGTAATTCAATATCACCACATCAACGACAATACAGGACAAGTATACCAAACACTTGCAGAGAAGTTACTAACTAAGCGCGAGCCTCATCACCTCCAACCCTTCGCCGCTAGAAAAACACACATGACAAGGCACTAAGGAATAGATACGTCAAGTGAAGATAAGAGTCATAAGATGTTACTAGGCATAAAATGTAGACTTCAATATCATGATATAAAACTTCCGAGGAAAACCACGTCTAGGATTTTAGATACCGCCCGTTCAAACACGACTCAACCCAGGGAAGAAATAGGAGAAAGAAGTTTGTTGTTGAACCAGCAACTAGGAGCTTCAATATGTCTGTAGTACGCGGCTCATTCTTTCCTTCTCCCCCAACTAGTGCGTCATCACCAGAGGAAAAAACAGCCCTGCAGCATTGGCAGATAGTATCGAGATAGTTATCATGTCGGAAGTCGGGTGAGATTGAGGATGACCATCAGGGCGGAGAGCTCTACCATGGTGTCAGGATGGTTAGTTCAAGGAATGATTTTGCGGTACGGAAACTGAGCGTAGTTGTGTTCATGTACCTAGAGTAAGGTGGATGAAGAAGAGAGATGACGACCACCGCAGCGGGGTTGGGAGTCTGGAGTGAGGAGATTTGGGGCAGGCATGAGATTGATTGAAGCAGGGTGATTGTTGTGATAGTAGAGCTACGAGAGACTTTGGTACATGAATAAGGATAGAAGGAGATGAGTTGGATGCAAAGGCGATTAACTGTTACAGGTGTGATTGTGCTGAATATTGTTCGAGAAAGCCAACACATAAATAAACTTCACTGCGTCTTCCTCACGAGAATGCTTACCGACTACAAAGCAAGTTACATCGTCGAACTCAAATGAAGTCAGCTCGTAGTCTTCCATTTTGGGATGGGGGCGCTGCTTGGCGCTCAGTTATTGGGCCTGGACATTTACCCGACGTTACAAACAATGGTAAATTTGTAATCGCTGTCGAGACTGCTGAAGCGATGCTGTGTAATCTGCGTGATTTTGAAGCAGAAACGAGGACGGACTTTCTGCCGTAATGGATTTCTCGTGCAGATGGTTGTCCCTGCCACGTGCAGAGAAAGAGGTGTAAGCCAATATCAGACGGTGAATGTGTTTCGAATGGAGGCACAACGTTTAAGAGGGACGTATGTCGTAAAACAGTCAACGTGATAGGATTGAAAGATTTGCGTGTGAAAAGGTGAGCGGAAAAACGCGCTACGGGGTTTGAAGAAAAACCATGCATCTTGGGCGTCTATGATCGTGGTACAATGCCCCTCTCTAGAGTGTATATACACAAAGTTTGCTGTGAATTCAAGTGTGTGTCTGAACATCGTTGATGCGGCTGTCTAAGTAAGTCACGCCAGAATTTAGTCCAAAGCGTTCTCCAGGTTGTCCTTGAGCTTATGCCTCGTTACAGTGCTGTGCATAGTGCAGTGGCTATGCCTGATTTCCTGGCCACAAAATTGATTGGTTGGGTCAGACCTTTTCGATACAAATTGACTTGGAGCGGTCCTATCAGTCTACTTGGGCTAGTTCAAGTCTGCCATAAAGACTCATCAGATCAAGGGTATCCCTGAACATGGTTAGAATTATTGTCAGGGTGGCTGTAGTCTTACTCAACATTGGATAAAGCGGCGGAAACCTGCAGGAGACTTGTGCATAGGCAATACTAGAGCCAAAATTATTGGTGCTGGTACCATTACCGAAACTACTAACGTCATTGATATATCTGTACTCGTAACTTCCGTGTACAACAGGCTGACCACCTGCTATTCTTGTGGCAAAGAGAGAGAGAGAGTAGTAGACGAGACTCGAAGAAAGAGTCAGGGGGTATTCTTAGTAAGGAAGGATTACAAAACACAATTCTGCGAGTGACGCAACAGTGAGGCAGCCACAGGCACTGTGTTGAGTGCGACTGAATACGATATAGACTGGACTGATTGCAGCGAAAACGAGTTGTATTCGTGGGAAGTTTTTGGATTTGGTGAGTAGATGGGAAGATCTCGCCACTCCAGCAACTCAAACAAATCCTGTTGCTTCGAATCGTGCCTTGTACCGCAGATCAGCGCAACAGAAAAATAATCAATAATCTCTTGAAAAAGGGGAAAGGGCCTCACTCTGGTACGTCTGTGGCATGTACTGATGTCTCTGCATGGAGGGGCGCAAACTGGTAATACGTTTTCGTGGTTATTCCCATACGTACACAAGATTCTGCAATCAGCAGATTTACCTTAGGTAGTATTGCACTACCTCATCACCGTACCACTTCCTACCAACATCTTCATGACTGCGGATCCATTTCCGAAGCTGCGACTCGCCAAGACTGTCCCAACGAGGGTCTAGAAATGTTGATACGTTGGGACTGGTGAATCCAGTAGCCGTGGGGGTTTGGCGCTTATAGCGAACGGACTCAGGGATGTAGGTTCTAACCTGAGAAACGGTCAAGTCAAGAGGGAGTCCTTGGAAAAACGGGATGGAATATCGTGGGCTAGAGGTAGAGGCTGGAGCCAGCACACGGTGAGTGGTAGCCTTTACTGCACCTTCAGTAGCAGCCTCAAAGGCATTGCCAAAATTGACTACAAAGCTGTTTTTGATAGGCGGAGCAGCAATCCAGGCACCCGTTGTATCGAGCACCTCCAGACCCTCTTCCTTGCCGACTTGATGCAGAAAGGTAAGCCACCCGCTTGAGTCTTTGTGAGCCCCTACACCTTGTCCACGCGTGGCATCCCCTGTGGACTGAGTTGGAGGATAGCGGACCAGCTTGATACGATGCTGAGGGCATATGTATGCTTCAGTACCAGTCGAGGCATGCCGAGGAAAAAATGCATCAAAAGTGCCGACGGGTATGTCAAAAGCTTCCTCGACCAGTTGCACAAAGCGGTATGACAGTTCCTGAACAGCATCGTGGTATCTTTAGTGTCTTTGTCAGTCGTCGTTCGAGACCTCACAAACAAGCAAGCAGCCTAACTCTGTATAAGCTTTGCGAAACCCGGGAACCAATTCCTCAGAAGGCCACTGGTTCGGTCCACGAAGGCGCCAGTATGGCTTCGAGAAGTCTCGACCATCCTCGGATATCGCACCGTTTTCGGCAGACCGTGCAGATGGATCGTAGATGACGGGCAGTTCAGTAGCAAAGTCAAACTGCTCCCGAAGATCTCTCTTGCCGAGTGTCGTCTCTTCGGCATACCCGCTGTAACCTAAGAAATGAGGGGAGTTCAGCTTGGATAGAGCGGCCTTGGCGTGAGCCGGCTGGTCAAACAGGGTTGGGAGCAGCTCGACGAGATTTGATATGATATGCGGTGCAACGCCGTGGTTTGTAATGTAGAGAAATCCCACGTTGAACAGAGCGTCATGGAGCTGATGGAGCAGCTCCTTTCTCTGTTGGGCGTTGTTGGTCTTGGAAAGATCCAAGATGGGCAGTCCTACACTTGCAGTCATGTTTCACGGGCGGTGACGCTGAAGGAGAAGTGACTAGAATCACTGCGACAGAGAAGATGAAATGGTGGTGGAGTTTCACGGCGCGTGACATCCAACATGTGCATGGGATGTCTGAGTGAAGGCAGTGACGCACGCCAGTCACACGCGTTGTGGCATGCTAGCGCGGATCTACGGTACCTCAACCCCGCCCCCTCCATAGGCTTCCACCTAGCAACCCGATTCCAGTACCTATTGCATACACACACATATACACACAAGCCAAGCAAACACGACCCACACAACCAACACTGTATACCACCAACATGGCATACAACTTTGTTCGATCCTATATCGACACCTTCCGTGAGCGAACCGCCGCCATCAGCCACACGTCGACGTTCCGCGAGACGGGCCAGATAACGCCAGAGGAGTTTGTCCTTGCTGGCGATTTCCTGGTCTTCAAGTTCCCCTCATGGCAGTGGGCGGATGCCTCGTCGCCCTCGAAGCGCGCACCGTACCTTCCTGAAGGGAAGCAGTTCCTCGTAACCCGTGGCGTACCCTGCCACCGTCGACTCGATGACAACTTTGCGGGCGAGGCTGGCCAAGATGAGACAATAGTAAGAGATGGGTTTACCGCTGGTGAAGGTGCGGCAGATGATGACGGCTGGCTGAGGACTGGCGGCATGGCAGCGAGCCAGGAGGCCAGGGCTCGCGATGTACGGACAGTCGACGAGAGCGGGAACATGGGTGCCGCTGAAGAGGATGACGAGATCCCTGACATGGAGGATGACGAAGATGACGAAGAGGCGATCATAAGAGATCCGCAGGCTGGCTCAAACACCTCGGCGTGAGTTCCCCTTGAACACTATGGTGCTGTTTGGAGAGAAGGTTGCTGACTTGAGTACAGTCCCCTACGAACATACACGCTCTACATCTGCTACTCAGCGCACTACCGCACACCTCGACTATACCTATCTGGCTACGGTTCCACATCTGTGCCACTAAAGCCCCAAGAAATGATGGAAGATATTGTTGGAGACTACAAGGACAAGACCGTTACGATCGAAGACTTCCCGTTCTTCGATCATGCTCTGAAAACAGCATCAGTACATCCTTGCAAGCACGCCTCTGTCATGAAGGTGCTACTCGACCGTGCGGATGCAGCTCTGAAACTCAGGCTCGCCAAGCTCAAGGCAGGCAAGGACGTCAGCAAGCTCGATAGCGGCATGGAGGGTCTTGTAGACGACACCAGACTGCTGAAGCTTACCGAGCAGTCGAAGAGCAAGGATGGAGAAGATGCCAAAGACGACTGGGAAGTGCTGAGCGAGGGCGGGGATGACGAGGTGGCTATTCGCGTGGATCAATATGTCGTCGTCTTTCTGAAGTTCATGGCTAGGTAAGGTTCCAAGCTGTCCCGTGACCCATGTCTTTGCTAACTCATGACAGCGTCACACCTGGTATCGAGCACGACTTCACAATGGGCGTGTGATTCATGTGCTTGGCGTTAACTTTTGTGATCATTCCAACTCTTCGAGTTGTGCTTTTTACCGGCGCATACCAGTAGACCTAAGGCGTTGACGGAGTTTCTCTAGATTCCTCGACTGATGTCAGGACAGGCGGCACTCTGACAGATAGTTTACAACTCAATCAACATTACATCATTTAACACGTGCATGTTGCTCGTGCCAGGTCGAGCCAGCTCATATTGACTGGACGTATTTGACGCTCTCAACCAAGCAATAGATCTCGCACCAGCAGGAACAAATTCAGCTTTGAGACTAATGTTTGCCTATTTTTGCGAAGCTACTCCTATCAACGAACCACTACCATCGCCTCGATCCCGTCGGCCTACGCATCTCCAGCTCCTTGCCTTCATAACCAAACTCGGCCTTCTCTCCACTCCCGCCATGCACAAAAGCACATAGGCTCCGGAAAAACTTTTCAATTGACGATTCAGGTACTGGCGCACTAGGAAGCATGCGCGGCGAGTCCAAAGATCCCGGCGCGATATCTCCAGAGCGATCGGGTGAGTGTGATGAAAGAAGAGAATGTAGACGTGTAAGATAAGGCTCCGATGTTGCGGCGTCCGAGTCAGAGTCAGTGGATGGAGTCATGAGGCGTTCAGCAATTTCAAACTGATGGAAGTGGTTAGTTGGTGAGGAGATTTCAGAGGGTAGAGAGGCTCGTACTTCGCGCAGGCCTTGAAGGCGGAATTGCTCAGCACGCTTTTGCCAGCGTGGAGCGGCAGGTGTGATAAGTTCAGTGCGCTTTTGCCATTTGGGTACACCCGCGGGAAGGGGAACAGCGGTGACGAAGGCGACCAGGGCCATCATGGCGAGGAGGATGAAAGAGCGCATGTTGAGTTTAAGTGGTTACTTTGATGGACGAAGTGGGTTTGTTGTCGACAATGTAGTTTGCTTCAGCAGCTATTCCAATCAAGTTCTCAAAACTTGTATAAATTGTCGAAGCGAGTGGTGTTTCCAGAACAGCAAATAGAAAAGAATGTTTAAAAGAACGAGAGACTTGCTATCGCCAGGTATGAAAAAGAATGTATTGTGCACTACGGAAAGATACACAGTATCTAAGCACCTAGGATAACGAACGCAAAAACAGGGAATGACGGGGAAAGTGCGACCGAGAGACATTGCATTGCGCAACCACCTGCCGTTTATATACGCCGCCTATCTGTCACCCATTCGTAGTTCCTCTAAATCTGAAACATAGGGCCCTGACGCAAAACGGGAACGATCAGCTACAGGAGAAACATTGTTCACGTTCGCGCTATGTTGGCCCGATTGTAGTTGGGTCCCTTAGATGAGCCTGGGGCTGATTCAGGCGAATCCTCCGGCAAGACGAGGTGGGAAACCATTTACTACGGACAAAGTCTTGATAGTCGAGGGATGCATGGCACTGTGGTTGAAACGCGACCGAGACGAGGCGGAGGCGGGGGAAACATTCAAAGGCCACCTCATGCTTGGACGTCAGCGTTTAATGCATTACGCTGCTTCCGCAGCTGCGGCGATGGGGTGACCAATCCCCCTACCTATATGAAACGTGTTTCGCGGCTGTAGATGACGAGTGAAGCGAACCCCGAGCCGCTGTCAGCGAACGTTCATCCCAGGATTAATGACAAATTTGCTAACTCAAATCTGGACGGATGTTGAAAGCCACGTTGCCAAGCTTGTGGCGACGCGTGAGTGCATGCTAGGCGACGCGTGTTCTCAGCCTTCCGCTTCAGGACAACATCAGTCATGTGCTGCCATAGTAGCAACAAAGGCTCTCGCAACCATCTTGCGTAAAATCACGTTAGTTCGGGCGCTTTGTACGATGATCCACCAATCAACACCCTATCACTCTGAAAAACACAGAGCTCGATTTTTGGATACGTCTTGAACACACCCTTGCTTGGACTGTTTGCCTACTCCACCCATGTCTCCAGATATGGAAAGCAAAGACCACCCCTCGCAAACATCGCGGGCGAGGTCTCTTTCGCTAACGTCGGAAACATGCGACCTAGATCTGAGCACAATTCCACCAATTACAATACTGACCGCACATCTCAAACACGATGAGGAAAGGAAGCTTAAGGAAACCCTGCGCAGATACAATGCGCCACTTACCACCGATGTCGCGAGAGCCAAGGTGTTCATTGGAAGAGTTGGAACTAAGAGACGCGCGGAGTTCGAGCTAAGATCGCGGAAGCTGAGAGTAGAAGAAGTCGTTGCACCTACATCCAATCAAGCTTCAGGCTCGATAACAACGCGTGGTGCTTCAAAGAAGAGGAAGAGGAGTTCCGGAGGGTTTAGCAAGCAGGCATCGGAGAATGAGGAAGAGATCCTAGAAGAATCAGAAACCAACGGTGACGTGCGCCTCGGAGCTCAAAGCCCTGCCTTATCCGTATCTCAGAGTCATGACACTCATTTTGATTCTCTTTTGGACATATCCAGGGATCAGTCAGGCGACGACATTGTATGTGTGATCAGGCTTGATTGGATAGGAGCTTGTGTGTCGGAAGGTCACTTGGTTCCACTAGGTGACAGCTTGATATATCACGCTCGAGTGTTGGAACGACCAAAACCAAAACACAGCAAATCTATCAAGTCAGTGTTCACTGCAGTGACTAGAGCAGCAAATGTCTCCCACAATGGGGTAGTCACACATCCGCATCTCACGCAGAGCATATTGGATAGAGCAAAGTCAGACGCAGCAGCAGCGCCTAAACCTAAGTATCAGACCCAGCGCTTTGGAAACCACACCTCACGTCATTCTGAAGGCAAAAGCATTGCAACTTCTACGCAACCTGTTGTACCGTCATTCGCTGTGCGTACAGCCAATCTACTGCAGACAACAACCAGTGAATACGAAGGCGAAGACAGTGACATACCTCAGCCGCCAGACTGGGTCAAGAAGGGCCTCAAGTACGCCTGTCAACGCTTCACGCCCGCGAACGGACCCAATGAAGACTTTATCGACCAGCTAAGGAAGATTCGTACCGCTAGAACACTCATCGACGACGATGTCGGTGTCCGCGCTTACTCATCTATCATCGCCGCCATCGCAGCATACCCACACAAGCTCAGCCATCCCCGCGAAATCTCCCAACTTCCTGGATGCGATGAAAAAGCGGCCATACTATTCGTCGAGTGGAAAAACACTGGCAGAATCCAGGCCGTGGAAGACTTGGAAAATGATGCCGCAATGAAGGTCCTCCGCTCATTCCACAACATCTGGGGCGTTGGCCCAAAGACTGCGCGACACTTCTACTACACCAACCACTGGACCGAACTCGACGACATTGTCGAGTTCGGCTGGAACGACCTCGACCGCGTACAGCAAATCGGCGTAAAATACTACGACGAATTCCTCGTCCCCATCCCCCGCCCAGAAGTCGAGCACGTTGCCTCCATCGTCCGCGACCACGCCGTCCGCCTCCGCGACCCCCGCATCACCTTAACCCTCGTCGGAGGCTACCGCCGTGGGAAACCCTCCTCAGGCGACGTCGACATGATCATTTCCCACCCCGACCTACCCGCCACAGCCAACCTCATCAAAGAACTCGTCGAATCCCTCGAACAATCCCACCACATCACCCACACCCTCTCCCTCTCCCTCACCAACACCCACCGCGGCCAACAAACCCTCCCCTTTCGTTCCGCAAACACCACAGGTGCAGGCGCGGGCTTCGACACCCTCGACAAAGCCCTCGTCGTCTGGCAAGATCCCCACACCCACTCCCACTCCCCCGGCATAAAAAATCCAAACATCCACCGCCGCGTCGACATCATCGTCTCCCCCTGGCGCACAGTCGGCTGCGCCCTGCTCGGCTGGAGCGGCGGCACCACATTCCAGCGGGACTTGCGGCGCTACGCGAAGAAGGAAAAGGAGTGGAAGTTTGATAGTAGTGGCGTGCGGAGGAGGGCGGATGGTAGTATCGTTGAGCTGGAGGGCGTGGACGGGGTGAGTGGGACGCCGGAGGAGGCGGAGAGGAGGGTGTTTAAGGGGTTGGGGTTGGAGTTTGTGGAGCCCGAGGGGAGGGTCACTTATTAGATTTTTTTTATTTTGGCTCAAGATTCATTTGTATATTTGGAAATGAAAGAGAGAGAGAGCATGTCCTCAAAGCATGGTAGCTGTTTGGTCTAAATATTATTACAACTAATTGTTGATTTGATGGAAGTCCAAAGTGCTGAGATCACAGTCTAGATATCCCCTCGAGACATTCCCATAATCAAACGGTATTCAAATTGTACAAAAGCGATAAAGTGCGACGTGATATCTCGTATTCTCATTCATCTCATCACAATCATGATGCTCGCTATGCTACCCTTAACCACCCCACTCTCAAACGCCGTTTATGATGTCTAATCATGCCATGCGATTCTATTGCGTTCAATGAATCCAGCGCCATATCCTGAATACCGCCATGGCCCACAGCGTGGTCAGCCATCCAATGAAAGCAGCCGTAGCAAGGATGGTTACGAGTAGAATGATGAGAGGGGCAAACATGTAGCCACAGAACACAAAGCTTAATGACGCCACGCAGCCGATCCACGGCGACTGATGTTGATCCTCAAAGTCATCGTGACGGAGATTCCTCAAGTTGGCGTAAATTCTCGACCCACCCGTGTTGCTGCATCCTCATCAGTCTTTTATTGGAACATGTGCTTGAAGCTTGTAGGCCATCAGGACTTCACCACCTGTCATTGCCAAACCCCTTTGCAAAGCCCCCACGACCCTGCCCCCCACCCAAAACCGTGTCGAAGAACTCGCCGCCGCCGCCACCACCACCACCACTGCCTCCGTATCCGCCTGACGTTCCAACAGGCTGCATTCGAATTTTACTCGATTGCTTGGCATACTCGACAATGGAGCTCTTGCGGCCGAGGTCCTTGGCAGCAGAGATGGAGTTTGTGATGGATGATAGGAGGCTGACAAGTTGGACGTCGGAGGCTTCTTGCTGGGATTCAAGGGTAAAGGCGGCAGAGTCAGGAGGGGCGAGAATATTGAGACGTGCAAGTGTGGCAGATACGCTGCGCAAAATGGAGTGATTTAGTGGGAGGCGATGTGTGGCGTCCGATGAAGAGTTGAGCGGGAGTGATGAGTCGGAGAGGTAGGATGGTGGCAGGGCAGAGAGGTAGGCGCGCAGGAGCGCGATGCGGCGACTAAGCATGCGTATGGCGTTTATCCTAGCCGTGAGCGATGTTATGACTAGAGAGTGTCAGAACTTATATGATAGTTTGATGCATGAAAGGCTTTAGCTTACTTTCGTCATCGTCTGGACTCAAGACGGCAGACTCATCAATAGTGTCGTATGCCTTCTCGGCCTCCTTCTGCTTGGCTTTTGTCTTTTTGTCCGCAGCTTCATCAGGCTTGGAGGATCCAACATTCGATAATGCTGGCTCTGCCGAACCCTCAATAGCAGTCGCATTGCCACCTCCGCGGGCAACAAAGTCGACGCTGATCATCTCCGCCTCGCCCGTCTCGACAGAGTACACCAGCTCCTTGAATTTGATAGACTTGGTCTGGACTGCGCCATCAATATCCATAGCCTTGTCGTTGGGGTCGGTTGCCGCATTCTCGTAAACGGACTCGTAGAGGGTGAGGGGCAGCTTGCCGGCGGTTGTCGCTTCTGAGAATGCAGCTTCGGGGTGGAAGAGGAAGAGAATGGGTGACTCGGTGTAGAGCTCTGATATGCGCGCGTGTATGGGCAGGACGTGGGGTTCTGGGCCTGTGGCGGGGCCAAGAGTGAACCAGCCGACAATGTCGAGTGGTGGCTGCTTGTGGACGTCCTTGACTATTGTGGTGATCAGCTCTGCTTGTCCCCATACCCCCAGTTTCTCTCCATCTGGAGGTTGTAGGCAGACGTACAGTCTTCTAGTCGCTTGCTGAACCACTCGTCATCGAGCGCTACCTCACCATCGTCGTTGCTCTTGAGCCTTGCTTGGAATGCAACCTCCATTGTGACGTCTTGGCCATTTTGCTGTCCCAGGATAGCTCCAACTACCGGCCCTGTCTGCTGTCGTAGTGTGTGGCGCGTAATACAGTCTGATATGGTGAGGAGCACGAGCGGGTGGAGTTGCACCGTGGAGCTTGTGTCTGAGGCGCGGGCAGTCGACACAAGCGGATTTACCGAAGCTTCCGCCATTTTTGTGAAATTTAAATGTTGTCCTTTGTCTAGGTTGACGACTGGACGGAGAAGAGCAAATGTGAACGTGAACTTGAACGTCGGAGCGGAAGCAAGCTGGAGTGGGGGCGCTCTTGCTCTCAGGCTACCGCATCACTCTGCCAAGCCTGGGGACGCCTTTCGCCTCACACGTGTGGACGCGTCGCGATTTTTGCTCACCAACTGTTAATATCAACATCACCACCATTACTTTTTTAACGTCTCCCTATAAAGGCGTAAAGTTGTGCCTAATTGTATTGAATCAATGGTTATTGTATCCACTAAATTCCAGCGATAGACGCTCAAAACGAAGTAGAAGTCTTTGGATTATTATATTCCCCTCATGCTGATGCATTATGGTCTGGAAACACTTGTACTCAAGTTGACTCTCAATTACCAACTACTCACTCCATCTGTAAAAACAGCTCTATTTACCTACAAATTTCCAAATTCAAACTCCAAATCGGGGGCAAAATAATTGTCCAGTCTAACCCAACCCATTATAATCCAGTCGTCCTAGCACCATATCCTATTCCCAAACGCCTGTCCATTCCCTCTATACGTATCTATAGCCCCGCCGAAAAACTAAAACACACCCATCTTACTATTACTAATTCCCATTCACGATCAACCCTCAATCAGCACTTTCAACACCAAATTACCGTCTTTATCCATTGTCTTGCCTGCAGTTTCAAAAGCTTCCTTCGCAGCCGCCAGCCCCTGGAATCGATGTGTAATCATGTTATCGAGATTGGGCAGTACACCAGAGGAGATGATTTTGATGCCAATGGGATATGTGTTTGCATAGCGGAAGATACCAATGATGTCGACTTCTTTGAGATGTGACGCCGACATGGGTAGTGTCTGGATGGGGGTGCCCATTCCAACCATCACGAGCTTTCCGCCGGGTCTTGTTGCCTGTTTGCTGGGTTAGAATACTGAAATGCCTAGTTTGATCCAGAGACAACTCACGTAGAGACCGGCTTTCATGCAAAACTCTTTTNAGTCTAACCCAACCCATTATAATCCAGTCGTCCTAGCACCATATCCTATTCCCAAACGCCTGTCCATTCCCTCTATACGTATCTATAGCCCCGCCGAAAAACTAAAACACACCCATCTTACTATTACTAATTCCCATTCACGATCAACCCTCAATCAGCACTTTCAACACCAAATTACCGTCTTTATCCATTGTCTTGCCTGCAGTTTCAAAAGCTTCCTTCGCAGCCGCCAGCCCCTGGAATCGATGTGTAATCATGTTATCGAGATTGGGCAGTACACCAGAGGAGATGATTTTGATGCCAATGGGATATGTGTTTGCATAGCGGAAGATACCAATGATGTCGACTTCTTTGAGATGTGACGCCGACATGGGTAGTGTCTGGATGGGGGTGCCCATTCCAACCATCACGAGCTTTCCGCCGGGTCTTGTTGCCTGTTTGCTGGGTTAGAATACTGAAATGCCTAGTTTGATCCAGAGACAACTCACGTAGAGACCGGCTTGCATGCAAATCTCTTTGCCAGTGCAGTCAAATGTCACATCCGCGCCCTCAAAGTCGACATCATCCAATGAGGCGATTTGCATGATATCTCCAGCCAGCTCTTTCGCAACTGCAAGGTTCTTGGCCGTCTCATTTGCACATTTTTGCGGTGTCACAATGTAGCCTTTGTGTGCGAATCCGTTTTCCAGAGCGTAGTTGATCCGTCCATGATCGACATCTGCAATCACAACGGTTGTAGCGCCTGACATCTTGGCCATAGCAGCAGTCAACAAGCCAACGGTGCCTGCACCAAAGACAATTGCAGTGTCACCCTGCTCGATGCCAGCTCTCCGTGTTGCATGAATAGCAACGGAAAGCGGCTCCAAGAGCGCAGCAGACTCCATGGAGACATGTGACGGGAGTCTGGATAAGGTCCGTCAGCTGGGCTCGGTTCCTTCAACGGGTCATGCAAGACATACTTGTGGCACCATTTGGCAGGGTGATTGATTCGTTCCTGGAGTGTCCCCTGGAAGTGAGGCACAGACTTTGCGCTACTGCGAAACCTCATGCCAGGGCAGAGGTTGTAGCGTCCGCGTTGACATGACCTGCAGTTGTCGCAAGGCACGCCCACCTCCAGAGCCACACGCTCACCGACCTGGAAGCCAGAAACACTCTCACCGACTGCTACCACAATGCCGGCCGACTCGTGGCCTAGCGACAGCGGCTGCACGGCTTGCAGATCGCCGTTGCGGAATTTGGTGTAGTAGGAAACATCGCTCCCGCAGACACCAGTAGCTTTGATAGCGATTTGGAGTTCGTGGGGCCCAGGGTCTGAGAGAGAACGAGTTTCCTATTTAGGCAATCAGCATTGGTTGTCCCAAGATGCCCAACTCATAGATACCCCCACGAGAGTGGGTAGTGTGGGATGTGGAGCGCGACGGGAGGCTTACGAGCCGCAAATCTCTTGGCCCATGTAATACAGACGCTACAATCGTCGACGACTTATTATAGTGCCTTGTCGGGATTGGATAGATGTCTGCTAAAGCGGAGGGAGCCATTACGAGAGAAAGTTGGGGTATGAGAAGATGGGTTGAAGAGAAAACTGGAAGATGGCTACTTGACTCCACCCCACGGCAGCGTGGAGACTAGCTAATATACATGTTGAAAGACTGTCATTGACCAGCATTGGTATGGGACAAGCTGGGCGTGCTTCACCGTCGTTCGTGCATCAGCAAGATGATGGGATCGCAGCAATTACCCAAGGGTTCCGCGTCATCTTCTGCCGCGGATCGTTCTCGCACAATGAGCATAGATAGGGATGCACGAGCTCGGCTGCTTGGGATAGGTGGCTTTGTGTAGGCTTTTCTTCATTCCGTTACGATGTGCATATGAAAATGAGCTAGAATTCAGAGTGGATCCCAGTGTGAACTCCTGCAATTGGGCTTGAGTACTGCGGCAGCATTATTCCGCCGGATTCATGGCCTTGGAGCTCCGAGATTTGCAGGCGGGCATTGTGGTGTGTAAGACGGGTGTCATAACATGCTGTCTGAAGAGGAGGCGGTCTACAGATGCCGTCTGTTAGAAGTGCATCAAGGCCGTGGAACGGCGATAAGGTGGTCCTGCGCTGCAGTGGAGCCAATGCATTCAAAAGGCGCGTCGGACCTCTGCAATCTGCTGGTTGCCATTGCTACTGTGAACCCATTATTCGTGGGCACATCAGCCTGATACCAGACTACTTTGTACCAGACTAGTACATCTTTGCTCTTCTCGGTTGTAAGTTGCCTATATCATTCAACTTGAATTATCCGTGACATACATCTGGACGGAAAATTCCAGCACATGAGTATTCAATGTACCTAAACGGCTTTGAATGTAGCTGCCGTGTTTGAGCGATTCCAAGCACTGTCCAATCTTACGGTAGCATTTGCACACGTCTCCAAGCAATGACTCGTATTTAGATGACATCTTCGCCTGGTAGAGCTGGCTAACGGATCCGTGGCGCGGCGCCCTAGCGAGATCCTCCAGAATGATTGGAAGAATCAAGAAGTATGGTGAGAATGCGGCGATGCGCCCTTTGGCTCAATGTCGGTCTTGCGTCTGCAGCACAGTATGACTACCAATACCACAGTGCGTCGACGAAACACTACAAGCCCGACCATGATGGCGGGACGATAACGTGCAATGCCGTGCGTATCGGAGCTGTTGCAGTTACGATAGACGACTGGGTCAGGGACATTAGCTGCGGCCGAGGCGTACCCATGCAACAAGAAACATGGCAGTTGACATGTGTAGATGGTAAGAGCTCCAATGGCCCAAGGCAACATTACTTGCCATGCCTCATTTCAACCGGATAAATGTGGGCAAGTACCAGGTGCTGCCGGTGATGATGATGATGATGGAAAGAGAAGATACCGATCAAAGGGTCTCGCGTGGAAAGCACACAGCTACCCGCGAAGAAAGCCAAGATGGAGACAGGGAACAAATGCCGTTGGTAAGCTGTCGCTTGTCTACCAATCAACCATCCTAATTGCGGGACTCAGCTGCTCATTCGCTAATGCAAAGAAATTGTCACCAAGTACATGGCACGGTACAGGAGCAGGCAGGACGACAGAAGCAGGATGGAGGAGTGGGGATGCACGGAAGAGCACGCTGTGGTTCCGAGTACGCCGTTGAAATTGGTCTACGGCAACACCGTTTATCCCTTCTACTCAAGGCACAGTCGACGTTGAAAAAAAACAAAATATTTGCAGGTTTGCTGCAGGTGTGTTTGATAAGGCACGATTTGCTCGTGTGCATGTTGATTCTGCAGCATCAACGTGCTCACTATACATGTGCATGCCTAGATCAACATTATGCAGAATCCTGTGAGTGGGTAGCCATGTGCGTACATTAGAACCATGTCCTTGCCGTGTGAATACGACGGCCTTGTACGCCGGTACTTGTCAATGTATGAGCCGCGGGCGGTCAGTTCCTTGTATCTTGGACTCGAGACTCATCGCCCAGCAAACACTCACAGCAGCTCCGGGCCCATTACTCAATTGGCAGACTCAACTTTGAGTACAGCTGCAGCGGTGAGTTTCTGATCTCCCGACACAAAGACATCCAGATGCCGCGCAATAAGCTAGGTATTGCAACCCCATTGGAGGCGGTCTGTGATGGCAAGGTACCCCATCCGATCCGAATAGAGTACCGGAGACGAACTTCCGCATCAAGTCGAACGTCGTGATCATCTCGTTACATTTGTCCTCGTGCACAACTGAGGACAGATCAGCAATTGTTTTTCCATTCAAAAAAGTTTTGGCCGAATGTTGGCCAGTCGTCGGCAACGGTCTTTGCTCATTTGTGAACTAATTGCGCAACGCCTACTCTGCATGACGTAGGTGTAAGGCATGCACAGTCGAGGTCGACATCAACTCCAACGGTAATCTACATCCTACGACACTCGCTGCGGTAACTGTAGTCACTGATCAGTAATGAACACATAATCACCGAAAACATGACTGCACGACTTTCACTCTTCTAACGATTGCTCATCATGGACCCCTCATCACGCGAGCCTCGGCAGTGGGGATGGGGGATCTCCAGCACAGCTCACTTCAAGGTAGCTTAGCTATCCATCGTGAACAACGACTCGACACCGCCATCTCTCCATCACCTTGACATTTACACTGTTCCGACTCAACTCTTCATCGCGGACATTGATCCTGATTCTGATTGCTCTAGTTTGACCAAAATAATAATGTCTGTTGAACCAATTCACCCAGGGAACGACTCCCGTGTGCAGAGCAAAACTGCAGTGCTGAATGGGCTCACGTACCATTATCTGTATGCTGTACCAAAGTCTGGGGAGTGGAGGGATACCGTGTTTCTGGTACGTGGACGCCAATTTTGTCTTCACTCGAAGTGGAAGTAGATGTGAAAGAGCAAGGAAACACACACACACGTGATTTGCAATGATATGCACAACAGTGTTGATGCTTAAAGATTGAAGAGTTTGATAAAAAAATATATCTATGGGTAGCTAATAATAACAGATCCACGGATGGCCCGATCTGTCAATGGGCTGGCGGTACCAAATCCCCTTTCTCGTCGACCTGGGCTTCCGCGTCGTAGCGCCTGACATGATGGGCTACGGAGGCACAGTATGTCTCTCCACCAAAAAAAAAACCAACCCAACAAGTTAACTTTTTCAAAAGGACGCCCCACAAGTCCCTCCTAACCCTATAAACCTCTACGGCCTCAAACGCGCGTCTGATGACATCGCCGCGCTCGCCAAAGAAGTAAACGCCCCGCGCATCATTCTCGGAGGCCACGACTGGTAAATCTCTTTCCTTTTGCTTCCCCACTCTACTCCACCCCACAGCATTAACTAACGTCCCTTTGCCTCACAGGGGAGGTTTCGTCATCTGGCGCGCCGCCGCGTACTACCCCTCCCTCGTCACGCACATCTTCTCCGTGTGCACGCCGTACACAGCCCCACATAAAGAGTACTACTCCACCGAAGCACTGGTCAAGGGCCCACTGCCGCAATTCGCATACCAATTGCACCTTGCATCGGGAGAGGTGGAGAAGAGCGTCAAGGATGAGGCGTCGATAAGCCAGTTCCTCCGGGGTATGTATGGCGCAAAGGGACCTGCGGGAGAGCAGGCATTTATTCCCGAGAAGGGGGTTGTGGCGGAGGATTTACCAAAGATGGGGGAGAGCAAGATTTTGAACGGCGAGGTATGTTGGTGTTGGTGTTGGTGTTGGTGGTGTTGTCATAATCGATGGCTGATGGGAAGCAGGTCCTCGACTTCTACGTCAAACAGTTCTCGCGCCACGGTATCCATCCTACGTGTTTGTCCCCCCCCCCCCCCTTTTTTTTTCTAGTTCCCTCTCCCCTCTCTTGCTTGATACTCCAGACTAACCCCACTCTCTTTCCAACAGTGAACTGGTACCGCCAGCGCCGCACAAACTGGGAGGAAGACCAGTCGCTCCTTGACAAGAAGATTATTTCGCAGCCCACGCTCTTTATCCAGGCAACGTTTGACTTTGTGCTCAAACCGGAAATGTCGCGTAATATGGAGGCGCTGGTGCCGCGGCTGACGAGGGGAGAGGTGGCGTCGTCGCATTGGGCGTTGGTACAGAAGCCCGAGGATGTTAACAATCTTGTGGGGGCGTGGCTGGAGAAGGAAGGGTTGGCGGGGAAAAAGAAGAGTAGTTTGTAAGTAGTTTGTAGGTAGTTGAAAGGGGTGGAAACGTGTTTGGTTATCTGTACTTTGTAGATTTGTGTAAAAGTGTTATTTTTTTTTACAAAGTACACGCTCTCTCATATGGAACGCAAACGCAAGTGATGGACTTGAATACAGTCAGCAAAACTACCATTCAAGACTCGTGTAGGTATCGCAGAATCGCACGCCGTGTTTTTTCCCAATCATGTTGTCTGTCTGTCCGATAAACGACTCCCAAACGCCTTGCTAGATGCACCTCTGAACCATTCTCCTTGTCATATCCTCCACGCAGTCGCCACGCAGAACCTCCAACCACCCTCCAAGTCTAACCCAACCCAACTCAACCCAACTCAACCCAACTCAACCCACCACAATCCACCTCAGCGTCTCAATGATTCCGAAAATTCTTTTTCTGGTAAAACAGATCCGTCCGTGAACTGCCCAGATTGATAATCTTGGGACACCCATCGCGGTCCTTTTCGAGGCGCGTGCACTCGAAGCAGTAGAAGGCGTCAGAAATGCCCTCGCCGCCGCACACGACGCACTTGTTTTGGTAGTTGCCAAAGGAGCACTCGTCGCAGATGCGCGCCAGGGTCGTAGGTCGCACGTACGAATCGCACACGGGGCATTTGCCGTCGCACTTGTCGCAGAGGCGGCCGATGGAGATGCCGGCTTGCTTGCGGCACATGACGAGATCGCTGGGGGCGTGTTAGTAGGTAGGAGCTGGAGGGGGGAAGAGAGACGTACGGATGATGGCGAGACATGGCTGCTGTGGGGGTGTGGGTGTATGCGTAGAGAAGAGGCTGAGTGATCAAAGGTTGTGTGGTGGGTTCGGGTGAGGCGGGTGTATGCGCAGTTGTGTGGAGAGGCGGAGTGGTGCTTGGTATGGGCGAGGGAAAGTTGAGAGCTGCGGACTTCCGATGGCAGAATCTCGGCTGAACCGCTGCCCCGTGCCAAAGCTATCCGCCGTCGACAAGCTCCCTCGACCGACTCACCCGACTCACACGACGCGTCACGCTTGCTCTGCCCACGCCGCCGCCGAGGCCCCTCACCACCCCTCCATACCGAAACTCGACTGCGCGCTGCAACCGACCATGGACGGCCCCATTGCCTCCGCCGTCGTCATCCCCGAGCCCGAACCCGAGCCTTCCCCTCCGCGCGCAGCCTCGCCGCTCGTCTCCCACAAACGCCGCCAATCCTCGGTATCCTCGGACTCTTCCAAGCGCCCACGCCTCGCCAATCTCGACGCCCCCACCGAGAGCACCACCTCTCCCAAGCAGGCCAAGGCCCCCGTGCGCCGCGAACGAGGACGAGAGCGCAGACTGTTCGGCGCAGTCCTCGGCGCCCTCTCCCAGAACCCCTCGAGCGCCGCCCAGAAGCGCCGTTCAGAGATCGAGAAGCGGCAGCTAGCCCAGCGCCGGCTGGACGAAGAGGAGAACCAGCAGAGAAAGGCGGAGCGCACGGCCAAGCGCAAGGCCCAGCGATGGAGAGAACACGGCCGGTTTGAGAGGGAAGCTGTATGCCTGCCACCGTCATGCCATGTCCAGTTATACAAGAGCTGACATTCTGTAGATGCGGGCACGGCACGCAAATCTCATTGACATAGCGCATTTCCTGCGGACAGAGACAGAGCCTCAACTGGTCAGTTCATCCACGCAGCACACTACACAGACGGGCACGAGGCTGACACACATGGAACAGTACTACAAGCCCTGGGAAACCACACCTGAAGAAGAAGCTCGCATCCAGGACCAAGTTGCCCGCGCCCACGAGACCATCGCCCGAGAAGTCGAAGAATACAAAGCCCGCCAGGAAGAGGAAACGCGGCGAGAAGGACAAACAGACGACGCGAAGGCTTTTGTTACTGGACGCAAAGATGACGAAAATGCCCTGCAGCACACGGTCACTACCAACGGAGCTACCAACAACAACGGCGCACCCACAGGGGATCAAGACATGACGGACCACCACGCCTTTCCACCGACAAATGATACACCAATGGAGGACCACGCACACGAAGATGCACAGGCCGCCAGTACACCAAGCCGTGAGGCCGCCGCCGATGCCATGGACGAGATGGGCGAGGAAATAGTCGAAGCCACAGAAGATACGGTCATCTACTAACCACTTCAACTAGCAGACAACTTCTGTTTTTCGCCATTCTCATATTATCTTTTTTTATCCATATGATACCAAGGGAGTTGTCACATCCCACGATAGCGTTGAACATTTCAAAAGAGCACCTTTCTACATTCGAATGCTCGGGCCACACATTTCTACATTTTCGAATCTACAGAGCACTCTACTCCCAACACAAGACGGTTGATTTAATCAAGCATCTACAATTTCCCGTCCATCTATACCCTCAAACTCCCTCATCTCGCGCCTTGCCAACAACAGCCACTCTCTGTAGAATCTTGTCAGCCCTAGCGTGTGTTTTTGTCCGAGGAGCAACTGCCGCTGCTTGTCGTGCCACGAGCGAGGCGATTTGGGGGTCTGTGGTTTTTGTGGTTGTTGTTGTAGTTGTTGCAGTTTTTGGCGAGGGGACGAAGTGGTGGAAAGAGGAGGTGACAAAGGTGAAGGGGTATTGACTGCACTCCAGAACGCCTGGGTGAGGACTTCGATTGACATGTCGATTCCTTGTCGAGAAGAGGATTGTGGTGCTGAAAATGAGGGTATAGGATTGGAAATGGAATTAATATTGGGTTCCCGTGGTGTGAGGTCGTGTAATATACCCTCATCGTCGTTCCATGTACCATCGTATCCCTCACTCCTTTCCATATCCGTCGATTTCAGTCCTTTCTCCCCTTCACTATCCCACTTCCACTCCCCTTTCTCGAAATCAAACGCCTCATGTTCTCCGTTCCCCTCCACACACTCTCCATTAGGACTCTCTACTCCCCATTCACCATCTCCACCCTCCCCACCCACCATACACGTATAGTCCGTATCACCCACCAGCTGCAACGAACCCACACTCGCTCCCCACCACTCACACACATACTCCCCAAACACCCAATTCTTACCCTCCCCTCCTTCCCCTCCATCTCCAACATCCCACTCCCTCACTTCCCGCGACAGCGGCGACCCAGCCTTCTCCCACACCCCGCCCTCCACCCGCTCAACACGCCCCCTCCGCACACCCGCAAACACCCCCCTCATCTCCCACTCCTCTGCTGCCCACCTCTCCTCAAATAACCCCTTCAACACCGCACCCTCCCTCGCCCCCACCCCACGCAAAAACTCCCACGCCCTATCCCGTTTCCCCTCCCACACCAACTCCCAAGCTCTCTGCTGACAGGCCCCACAGACGTACGCACAAACGCGCGTGAGGTATGCGTCAGCGGTACAAGCGGCTTTTCTGCGCGTCCCAGTATGGGTGGTGGTGGTGGTGGCGGCGGGTTTATGACGCGTGCCGCCGCAGGAGGAGGACCGGTAGCGGAGCGTGTGGTGGCAGGAGAATTTGAAGGCTGTGACTTTGCACATTGTGGGGTGAGGTTGTTGTTGTTGTTGTTGGTAGTAGTAGTAGTGGTGATGGGAGGGAAAGGAAGTGACTGTGTGGAATGGATGGATAGATTGATGGAGTGATTGATGGATAGAGACATGCTTTGAAATGGTGATTGTGAGTGGACGAAGTAGAGTGTTAGATGGGAGGGTGGGATGTGCAGTGAAAGGCGATACAATACCACATGAGTGAGTGAGTGAGTGAGTGAGTGAGTGAGCGAGTGAGCGAGCAAGTAAAACACGAATCAAAGCAAAGTGAAAGAAGAGGGATCAAAACAACACTCGCCCCCTTTTTTCCCCATTTCTAAAAGACATGACCAAAAAATTTGAAAAAAAATTGACGATAAAAGCGTACACTTTTGCAGTCGAGTATCGATGCTCTTTCAAAAGGAGATTGATACATTAGCATACCTACCCAAAACCGTGAGAGGGTAGAACATGGAATATCGATTAATCACTTCCCACCCACGAGAAGAGTAACTTTACAAAGTTTATTCAGTCTAGTCATTACAAACCAATAAACAAAATGAGAGAGAGAATCCCAACGACGTATGACCACCACCACCACCACCACCACCAAGAAAGACAAAGAATGACACAAAGGTGTGACACCCCCGTCTCATCCATGTAAAGTATACAGCTGGACTAGTCTAGACTAAACTAGATTAGACTAGACTACCCAGGACAGGCAGGCAGCGTCAAAATTGAAGAGGCAACCACCATCTTACCCCCATCCATGTATGCAACAAGCAGCAGACCAAGTAAAAGACTAAAGAATAGCGCCGTGAAGATCAATCATCAAACGTTATTCTTCTTCTTCTTCGTCAAACGTTATTCTTTCATCACAAGTGTTTTGCAGCAAATGAGACGGCCTCGGGTGCTACAAGGTGGCAAGGCAAGGCTGAGACTCGGCATGTGAAGTTCGATTCTTCGTTACCGACGACACACACACACACACAGGAACAAACGACAAAAAAGGGGGGCAGCATGTGCGAATACGAACATGTCACCAACGGGGAATGTTTTTCCAGGAGCAGACAAAATAGCGAGTGTAATTACAACAATGTAGATGTTCAGGTGTTCAAAAAAAAATAGAACTAATGTACAAAAACAATACGAAAGGGTATATTGAAGTAGGGATCAATACGACCGAGTGACAGGGCCCAATACCGTTTTTTTTGCGGAGGTGTGTGCATCATCATCCAATCTATTTCGTGATGCATTCCGTGTCGTGCATATGCTCCGCTCCGATTATGCTCAAAGGAGAATTGGGTCGTTATGGCCATCCTATAGCCACTAGCCCACATGTGGAAAAGGAAAAATTAAAAAACATAGTACAGTCAAAGCAATGCAAGCTAATATCGTGCCACAGGGGTAGCCCCGCTAACCTGTTGCATGGCAACACTCTCCCTTGCATCACTTTGCCTGTGTCCCCAATCGTCCTTGCGCTCTTTCTTGAGCATCCATCCGCTAATGGCTCTCCTTAGTCGAGATTTTTGCTCTTCTTGAGGTGCTGGCTTCTGCTGCTGTGATGCGCCCAAGCTCACGTTGCGCGAGTAGGTTGGCTGCTGGCTACTGGCGTTGGAGATTGGCGGCACAACACTACTACTGGCATGGCGACCAGGATAACTTATGCTAGACTTGTGGGGATTTTCGAATTTGGCAGTGGTTGGAGATGACCACTCACCCATCATGAGGTTCAGATGTCCCTGGGCTGCGCCAGTGTTGATCTTTCTTGGAACACGTGGGGCTGGCATCATGGTTCTACTATGCTCAGAGCCTGGGCGAACAAAAGTAGGACTGTGAGGATGACCTTCTGAAGAATGTGACATGTCGGATCCGCCCCTCTTATGCCGGCGAGAGATGGCCGTAGGTGACAAGGGCACCGTATCCTCTTCTTGTGGCGACCAGTCTGGTTCCCTCCAAGTATCGAGACTAGGCAGAGTGGGTGGTTGTTTACTTGGTTTAACGCCCGATTTTGCTGGTGATGTCTCTTCGTTCGCAGTCACCTTGGATGTACTCGGTCCGATGCTGCTCCTTGAATTTGACCTCTGTGGTATGCCCCAGTCTTTCCCTACATTGGACAAACCGGCACCTTTTTCGGGGCTCATGTGAGTGTCTGCCCTTTGAAGTGACTCTCGGGATGCGGAACGGCTCAGGTTCTTGACACTGTGAGCACGACTGGGTGGATGGGCTAGTTCGGCTGCTGAAGATCCTCTCCTCTTGTCCAGCTCTTGACGCATCCGCTCGACGTCGTAGGCATCTGCAATAACTACAGAGTTGTCGATTTGGCGCGATCGTCGGTTCGAGCTCAAACCAGACGTGGGAGCCGCTGATGTAGGCGCTGTTGATGTGAAATTGGAGCGTCCACTAGTGGAGTTTGTGCGCGATGCGGCCATGGCATCTAAATTCATTTGTGTGCGCGACATGGAAAGTCTGACTGTGCTGGCTTCCTTTGATCTTGAATATCTCTTCTCATCCCTCTCGTCAAGCCAGCCAAGGCTATCTCTGCTCTTGTTAGAATCGGCTCTCCGTCGGCTGGTGTTGGGTTGGGCAGGTTCGGTGGGCTGCATCTTTGCAGCCAACTCCCAACCAGTGGAAGCGCGTCCCTTTTCGTATGAGTCTTTCATGTCCTCTGGGGCTCCACTCGGCTTCCTGACATGTACTTGAGCAACCGTCGTCTTGCGCCCTGCCGCACGGCGACTGGTGGCGCCAAAGTCCAACTTGGGGTCAGTGTCTTCCAGGCCATGGTCAGAAGGCTTAAAGTTTTTGAGAATGAAGCCACACGCCTCACGCAACTCTCGGTCCATTTGGACGCTAAGTGCTCGACGACTGATAAACTCTGAAAAGTCGCACACATCTTTCTTGACGTCGTGCTCCTCGTCTTCTTCGGGAGCTGCCATCTGAATGGCGGGCGACTGTGGCACTTCCTTTGCCGAATTCAAGTCGGCCTTTGACATGGACCTCTTCTGTTGGACAGTTAGACGTCGAGGTTTCTTGTGGATTGACTTGGACTGCAAAACTTACCATGATGGGTATGGGGTTGATGGAAAACTTGCGCTTCATCGTGGGCGTTTAATGACTGTCGAGGACGGCGATGAATGCGGCACCAACGCCTTGGGACGGATAAGCAAGTCGAGAGAGCCTGATTGCGCTGCAGCTAGCGTTATCGTACAGTAGCAACGAGCAAGTGGTGCGAGTCGCGGCGAGCGTTTGGTGGTGTGGTGTGTATGGACAGTGCGTTAGCTAATCAGGCTGCTAGGACGAGGACTATATCATGGCCGAGAACAATGGGCTGCGGGCAGGTCTACGGGCAGGTCTAGGTGCAGGTGGATGCAGACTGGACACGGCAGCAGGGAGAGAGTGGGCAGGGCGGGCACAGGGCTTATACATAGGTACTACCCTACTCGTCGTACTGAGTGCCTGTGTGCCTGCATACGATCGTCCCTTCCCGGCCCAGACAGTGGGAGGGAGTTTCGAGTGGGAGCTAGCGCGCTAGCAGGGTCTCGACGTCATGCACAATGCGAACGGTGCAGCCAATCACTCCCGCGCCGCCTGGATTGCGCATGCGGCGACTTTGGGGGGTCGCCGGGGTGCGCGCATCGACAGCCACCAACAATGGACGCGTCCAGCGAGTGTTTCCTGGCCGTCGCCCTGTGTTTCCCGCTCCTGCCACTTCCACCGGGCCATGGCAGCGCTTCTGGTTAGCTCTGGCAATGCATTGGGCACCCTGGCCGCGCCCGTCTGGGACAAAAACGACCGTCGAGATTAGTGTGGCGTCTTTTCCCCACAAAGTCTGCGGTTCCTGGGCGACTACCGCTGTCTCGTGAGATTTGCTTTGTCAAGGCTCTGCAAACAAAGACTCCAACACGAACCTGTGCCGTCGCCCAAGTCTTGGCTCACAACCTGCAACGCGCAAGCACCCCAAGGTTTCTCGGCAACAGTCGCTTAAACCTTCTCCGCGTTGTCGCCCGTGACAGGGGCGCACCCATGGTCTGTTGCCAGGCGTCTCAGACTGCCTGGTTGACTTGCTTGCTGCTCGACAGCCTGCCACGGCGACTGCACACCTCCAGGTCGGCGAGTCTGAGTCGTTAGAGTTGTTAGGCACATTCGAATCGTTAGAGCCTCACCGCCACCCTTCGAAGCTCGCTCTAGTACTGCCTCGCAAAAAGCCACAACTCCAGGAAAAACAGACGCGTCACACGACAACCTCCCCTAACGTCGCGCCTGCGGGCCTGTGCTGGACGCAAAACTATCATGTGCGCCGGTCGTAACACGGAATCGGGGCCACTGTCGGATCAACATCTCATCATCCCCGCATACTTGCGGGCTTAACCGGCCCTCGTATGCCTCTCACTTTCTTTGTACTCTCTTGCATTGTCTTTGCCCAACAATCACTTGGGCACAGCCCAACGTCTGTTATCGCACCTCTTTGTTCTCATATCTTTGCGTCCCAAAACTCTAATCCTTTTTCTTATCTTCTTTGTTCCTTCTTATCCGATATCGCCCATCTTTCGGCGCTTTGGGTTACCTCTTCTTGGGAGCCCAGGCGCAGCCCGTATAGCCAACTCTTTGATCAACTGCAGAGCATCGCAACGTTGACATGTGTGGTTTTCAGATAATGCACCTCTTTCTAACACGAGCCAATGGTTATTCAACGTACCCCACACACCAATAATCAAGTGCTGCGGCTAGAGATCTGATTCGGTGTAATAAAGCCATCGCGCCAGATTGAAGCGAAGGCGCTCTTTGGCTCAAGGCCTCGACAGCCGCAGCAGGTATCTATTGATCGTATCCGGACGCAAGCGTCATCTGTTGTGGCCACAACAGGGTCTCGACGCTTAAAAAGTGTTCGGCAAAAGATCAGTGCCGAGAGCATTGACGAGAAATATCCATCGAAACAAGATGGGAAACAGTTCAATAGGCAATACCAAGTGATTACGCATCGCCATATCCCTCAAGTGCACTCTCTAGCTGCCGTCTACTGTGCAATGTGAGCTAAGCATCTCTTGCCACTGCCAGCACAATCGGACATGTCAATCAGCCAGTCGTGTGTTTCTCTTCAAAGCTGAGGAAGGCAAACAGAGGAGCGACACATGAAACTTCAAACATCACATCTATACAGGTACAGCTGAAGTAGATTCGCCAGGAACCCATGATGCAGAATTGAGACAACCTGACTTCAACATGCTCCATCATAGGCCCATTGGTAATATCTAGCCTGACTAACTACTTTCTGACTACTCTCAGTCCAACCAATCATTCATTATATTGAAGTCAATGTATTCGAAGCTGTTACGTTCTTATTGACCAAATGGCAGTAGTGCACATTTGATCGCTTCACAGCTAACTGCGTACCCGCGCTTAGGTACCGACAACTGGCAAGCTTGCTTGCAAACACGACACACCCGCCGCGCCTGGATCTGTCACTCAACCCACGCCACTACGCCCCAACCATACAGAAGTCAGCCTCGAGGGTTCGATCTTCCCGAAAGGTTTGCTGGCTAATGCAACACAACACGCCTTGCAGTTTCTCGTCCACGACCAATCACTTCGATTTCAGCGTGAAGATCTCACCACCTTAGCTGCTGAATCAGTGACAAACAAAGGCCACTACATAACTCTACTCGTGAGAGTCAGATAAGCTACCCTTGATAGCTCAGCCACATTTCCAAGAGTGCCTCAGCGTCTACATGAAAGCAGCAAATACGAAGGCTAGCTAAACTATCTGTCTTCATAACCACGTACATCGCTTCTTACCGTGACTTAGTCACCAAACGTGGTCGAAGCTCACACTGAGAGCTGGAATTGATCTGCGAGTCTGCCTGATTCTCGGATAAGCTATATACTAATGAGGAAAACAACCACAGACTTGGTTAGAGTCTATTTACACGCGTTTGGGTAGACAATGTGTGTATACTCATTAGAGAGGATCACAATCAAACTGTTGTGGGTCATAATCACAATGAATGAAAAAGACAAAAAATTACCTCTCTTTGATTGATTTAGACGTTTTTTCAAAAAAAAAAAAACACTCCATCTTTTCAGCCCCTCAACCCTAATCGCTTCGGTAATAAGTCCCGAAAATACAGCACTGCTCCTACAGCCGCACTCACAGTGCCCAAAACTAATGCCGTATTACTGATAACACTCTCCTCTGTCACTCGGCCAATCTTCGACTCCTTCTTACCACTTCCGAAGACAACTTTACTAGCGCACGTGCCCCCTACGTCCTTTCCATTCGTCGTCTCGAAATCTCCCCAGTTCACTCTGCTCAACATCTCCTGATACTCAACCACAGTGCCGCTCCAATTATTCGTCACCCGCCCCGCCTCATTCTTGTACCAACTTGCACACTTTGGATCCCCGAACGAACTGTCCTTGAGGATATTCTGGATCTTTTCGTTAAATGCATCGGTGCGAGATTGCTTGGGCATAAGCCCTATGCTTGAGCCGCGGTTCCGCGCATCCAGCACTGCAGAAACCATTGTGTTGAGGTAGCGTGACTGCGCCTCGATCATCAGAATGATAGAGTTGTGTCCCAAGTTTGTATTGGGGCCGTAAAACATGCCAAAGTTTGGGAGTGAAGGAACTGTCGTGCCGTACAGAGCTGTCGCGCCGCCTTTCCAAATGTCAGACAGAGACCGGTTTTGCGTACCGGTAAGGTGGATGGGGAAGAGGAATTCCACTGTTCGGAACCCTGTTGCAAGAACGATGATGTCGTGCTCGTGATGGGCGCCGTTCTGCATCTCGATACCTGTTGGGGTGATGCGTTTGATACCGGTGGTTTCTAATGTGGTCTTTGGTGATGCGAGGGTTGCGTAGAAGTCGTCGGTGATAAGAACGCGCTTACACCCAGGATTGTATTCTGGGGTCAATTTCGCTCTCATCTCAGGGTCGTTGGGGAATGTTTCATTCAGCATCCGTTTACATTCGCTGCGAATGATCTCTGCAAAAGCGGAATCAGGGGATGTGACAGCATCATAGAAGGACTCCCGGAAATCCATCATCAGGCTGCGCTCACGCCAGCGGACTGGAGGAAGGTAGCCTATGAAAGTCAGCAGGGATAACAATAGTAAAGATAGCTCGCTGATATGAGCAGGGAGTATTTACGTCTCACAGCTCGATGCAATGCCGATATGGGTGCATCACCACGCGGAATCACCCAGTTAGGCGAGCGTTGATAGACAGTCAAATCTTTCGTCACATCAACAATCGAAGGCGCAATCTGCGCCGCCGTCGCACCTAATCACCGTTAGCCATTCTGATCATCTCCCGCACCAGAATCCCAAGTCGAATTCCAAGCAGAGGCACCCAGCTCACCATTTCCAATAATTCCCACCTTCTTCCCCCTTAAATCATAACTCCAGTCCCACCTCGCAGAATGCATAACCTTGCCTCCAAAGTCTTCCAACCCCTCAATCTCAGGATATCTGGGCTGGTTCAGTTGCCCGACCGCAGAGATCAAAAAGTCCGTCTCAATACTATACGCGGGGCTAAACTCTGCGGATTTTCCGCCCGTAACGGTTACATCGACAGTCCAGCGGGATGTGCTATCATTCCAGGTAGCAGATGAAACAGACGTGTTAAAGCGAATGTATTTGTAGAGCTTGTATTTGTTAGCCACATTGTGGAGGTACTCCTACAATGTTTGTTAGTAGAAAGCAGTAGGTTGTGGAATAAAAGGGAAATATACGAGGATCTCTTCTTGGCCAGGGTAGGCGCGTGTCCAGTCTGGGTTTTGATCAAAGGAGTAGGAGTACAGGAGGCTGGCGACTGTGAGCGGGGCGGATTAGTACAGATATCGAGCATGTGGAGTCGTGGGGTTTGGACGTACCGTCGCAGCAGCAGCCGGGATATTTATTGTCGCTGTTCCCACGGTAAGTTTCTAATATTTTCCAGAGAGCCTCACTACGGTAGGAGTTTGGAATCTTACTGCCACGTTCCGCCGATACTCGTGCTCTTCTCGATGATTATAAAGTTGTGGCATTGATTCCGCTTAATCAGATCAATCGCCATGCACATTCCTTCTGGATATCAGCATCTCTGCAACAACAACAATTTTTTTTCCCAGGCCAGGTAGCAGACTGACCAGAAATCCCAGCACCGACAATCACAACAGCCGCGCTGGTGTGGTCTTTATTCCCCACTGGAACCTGCGGCCATGGCATATCCCCTCCCATCTTGACGGACTCGTGTACTCTGAAAGAACCCCGCGCGGTGAAGAAGTAAGCGAGGAAAGAAAAATCAGTAATGTAGATTTTTGAAAGAAGAAAAAAAACAAAAGTTGGTTTGTGATGCAAGACAACACACGGATATGTACTCAAGACGTGGGTCCAACGTTCCGCATGTCCGAGTGGATGGCTACTTCTTGGTGCGCGGCTTCACGCATGTGTTTGGCATCGTTTTTGACTATGGCCCGAGCCCGCCCCCCCTCCCCCCCCATTCTCCTCTTCCCCACACTTTGGTGGGGATAGCCGTGCACTGACGTGTACGAAGTTCCGAGGTGCTATGGTCTGTGCAAAATGTGTGTATTTGTTACGACTTCAGGTGGAATGTAAGCTACTAGCGTCCCCTCTCCGCGGCATCTCGACATGTCCAGTCAGTGAGTGCTTCGCAACGCGACGTCTAAGAGCGTCTCTTGCTGCAGCGACGTCGAGACCGTTGAGCATAGCGGAGCAGGGATGAACGTAGAGCTGGAACAGCCCGCGGCTATCCCCGCATGGGCAATGATCGCTGCCGAAGACTCTATGCTTGCGAGTCAGCATTACTAATAGTGGACTTCACAGCTGTGCATGCAAGGTGCAACTTTTAAACTTGTGCTGAACAATCGTTTTATAGGTAAGTGGACGTGGGAACTGTGACTTGTACGTCGCTATCCACATGGCAACCGAGCGGACTGTCATGATATGTATATACTAGCCCAAGTAAGTAGAAATATTCAACTACGCATAATCATTGGGTATATATGTGTATCTATATTCCAACCAGTATCAAAAGCCTCCTGCAGTAACAGCCCTTGTAGCGATAGCATCTACTCTTCGTTTGTACATCTGCATCTGATGCTTCAACGGATCTCCATACATCACTTTGTTGAGCAGTTCATGATCTACTGTTACGGCCTCGACATCATCCTCTGATCTGCTGCCAACCTTCTGTCGTAGAATGACCAACCGGCCTGCGGGCACGAGCGTGCGAGGAGGTATCGGCCATGACGGCGCTGTCGCCGTCGACATCGATGCTGAATCGGGCTGTGACGAGGATTTAGAGGCCTTTGTAAACATCGACGGACGGCTGAGTTTGGACTTTGGCTTTGGAAACGGTGGCGGTTGTGAGAGATTTAACTTCGAGATTGATGCTATTGTCGCGCCCAGACAGGTAGCACTTGGTGCTGGATTTGCATAGAGCTTCAACAAGCTCTTCACCATGTTCTTATCTGCCCTGGGAACTGGATCTCCTTCGTTGATAAACGCGTAGAACAGACTCTTTCTGTGTCTCTTGTCCTCCGGCTTCTGAAGAGGGCGGTGGCTGACAGGTGGTGCACCGAAAGTGATACAATGAACGCGCTTAAAAAAGCCAGTCAGGTAGTTGAGCTCCGACTCGATTTGTGTGCTCATCATGTGTGCGTATAGCAACGCAGCGACCGCTCCGCCTGCGGAGTGACCGGTGATGAGTAGACTGCAATTTGACCGTGACGGGTTTTCTTGCAGGAGGATGCGCAAACGTTCTGCGACTGGCTTGACCATCTTTCGCGCCACATAGAGGAACCCAGCATGACAGACGTTTGAAGGGTCATCGAGGAATCCATTAGGACTTGAGGGCGCAGAGTTGTAGTTCACGGCCCAGTCCATGAACGTCTGACTTCCGCGGATGGCGAAAACAACAGTGTTCATGTCATCGATTGGTATGGATTTGAGAACCATAGCCTTTGTGCCACTTCGCCAGTCAGCGGGGACATGAGCTTCCGTCTCCCCAGAGCCTGGAGCTGGTGGTGTATAGACACGATCCGAGTAAGTTGCCGCTAGGCAGAGCAAGGGATATGTGGGTATGTAGACCTTGAAAGGGGGAAGGTGGGGCGGAAGTCGCGAGTTCGAGTAAAGCCAGACTTTGGAGAAGTGATTTGAGCCTTTGTCGCTGCCCAACATCGGGTACACATCACTCGTTATTTTGCCTTTTCCCAGAGGCGTGCTTGACTGTGGCGGGTGTGGCTGTGCGGTTTCGTACACCAGAAGATCCTGCTCCTTCCCGCTGAATTGATCCTCGTCGATGCTGGTCATGACTACATCAAATTTTGAGCTTATAATGTCGCACAAAGCTGCACCTTGACAAAGCATCTGCATACTCTTCATCGCAATCGCATGTGTCGGCCGTTCAATGTAGTCCGCAGTCAGCTTGTTCACGCTTTGTCCCGCGCCTTGTCGCAGATCGGCGTAGGATTTTGCTGCCACACGATCTAGCCTATTCCATTGTTCTTTAAGAGCCCTTTTTTCGCCAGTTTTTTGTGGTGAAGGGGAGGCGACACGTATTGTAGAGTGACTAGCGTAGGACGGTACAGGATGCGATAGTTGGGGTCCATGAGGATGTCCATACTGCAATTGCTGCGGTATCGCGCCATACACTGGATGGCGAGGCGGACTTGCAGGATGACCAGAATATGGAGGTGGTGGATGCCCGGAATATGCCGGATGAGGGTGTAGATACTGCGTAGGTATCATTTGGACAGGCTGAGCGCATTCCTGAGGACGTAGGCTCATCTCAGACTGTGATGGGCGTGCATGCTTTCCCATTGTGCCTGATTTAGACGGCTTCGATGACGAACGGCTGCGCTTTTTCTTACTGTGCCGCTCCTGTTCGCTGGTGTTCTGACCCATGGTGGACAAAAGCAGCAGGCTCCTTTCTAACCTCGTTTCGATCGTCGTCTTCGTCCGGTTCTCGTTGCATACACGAAACACATCGCCGCTATAGCGCGATTTCACCGAGCATCGAGTAGGCCGCGTGTCGTTTAAATAGAGAATGTCATGTGCAAAAAGCAAAAAGCTGCAGAGCCAGGCAACTTAAAGGAGAGGGCAGTCGACGGCGAGGCCCTGCGTATGCTTAAGAATCAGTTCGATGATCAACAGCAGGACACAGCGCACACCCTCAGTGGATCGCTGCACCACGTGCCAAGACGAAACCAACGAGAAAGCGGCGACTGGTAAGGGCTGTGTTGTGATTGGGTGGCGAGCAGCTTGGCGACAGGGAGCAGATGATGTGGTTTCAACCATGGGCAATCACAAGTTCTTGCATGTGGTTGCAACATTCTCAACCGGTCGTGGCAAGCCAAACCACTGCCTTGGATCTCTTCGGGAGTGTGTCGTTTGTTGATGCAGAGGATAAAGTTTGGGCGCAGGCTGACCCGCGGTTCTTTTTTTGCTCAGCCCATGCAACTTCCTTATAGTGGCATAAGACAAGCACGTTACGCAAGAACATCCAGGTCAGCCAAGCATTGATGCAAATTGCTTGATTTTGACATGACAAGATTTGCTAGAATCTTGGAAACGGGTAGTTCATGTCGCACATGTGGCCAGCCTTTAGGGTGGATTTTTGATGCGATTGCTGAGACGGCGATTGAGCAGTCATAAAAGTTGATTTCAACTACATACACTGCGTAATTGTTGTTTTGCTGCTTTAAAATTTCAGCATGTATGTCACTTCTGTAACCAGGTCTCTTGCAGTTGCCATGATTGCCACGCGTACCTTCATTGAAGACCCGATGAAAGTCACCCTTTCTACGTGGTCGTGTCATCCTAGAACTTTAGTTATCGATCACTCTATTGTACATCATCCCTAATCATATACCACTCCCTATTGTTATCAAAAACGCTCATATTTTCGTTTTATGCACTTTTGCCAGCAGCATCAGCCTTTACCTATCTTCTTGGCCAGCCTTCTCTCGAGCTCTCTGACGACATCCATTACACTATCGCATCGAACAGCCTAGCCGTTACGAATCCCACGACAAAGAACCAAGAATCGACTAGTCCAAGGCAAATCAGCAATGCTCGCTGACCTCGTCTCGATCCTCGTTGCTATCCTTCTTCCACACATCCAAGCCTTTCCCTACCCACTTTTGAACACATCGACCCCACTCAACAACATCATCTGCAACTCTTCTATTTCCCTCTGCGACGCAAATTCCAGTAACGTCTCGACTATCGCCAGTACCACCCTCAATGGTTGTCAAACAGTCTACCCTTCTGATTTCAGCGTCGTCAACTCGCGTTACCCTGACTATAGTGTCGACCACCTCCACGCTGCTCGAACTTTCTTCATGCTCCGCCGCCAAATCCTCGGAAATGGGGAAATTGCTACCCGCGTACAATTCCAGCACTTACCTGCAAATACTACCAATACAATGTGTCGTCTAGAATTCGTCCTTCCGCGACCCGAGCTCCAACGCATCCAAGGCTCAAATCCTAGCTTCCTTGTGAATCAAGTTGAGCGTGAGGCGGATGAAATAGCAACATGGAACTCATATGTTGACAACGAGGAGGAAGATGTGTTCGGGATGGTGAACGGAGATCCAGTAGCGCTGGAGAGAACGAGGAAGGTCGGGGGTGTGACGGCCATTGGGCAAACGACATGTAATCAGACACTGACATTTCAGATGGGAATGGCATTTGATAGTGTAGGGGAGCCGAACTATTAGGAATTTTCGAACGTAGTACCGCCAGCAGCACCAGTACAGGGGTTCAGGATTGTGTGGGGATGTTGAGCTAATGAACGGGCAGGAGAAGGCGTATATTGCTATTGATAGAATCGAGGTGTTTGTATAAGTTAGATCTTTGGGGCATAGAAATAATTCCTGCTCCTTGTGAAATTACACATTATTAATAACCTGAGGCGTTTTGTCTATTTTCACATGTTGACTTGTTTGAATGGGCTACTATCGCGCTTTAAAATTCTCAGTAATTACAGGCTCCGGTACTTTTATATTATATGCTCCTTTAATCAAACATTTTTTACCTTGCACTCTCAAGAGTTTGTCGCAGTAACCGCCAAAGGCACTCTAATTTGGAATTCTAGACCATACAAAAACTAAGAAGTCTCTCGGGTAATTTATTTTCTAATTCTTCAGTTACTTAGTGATGAGCAGATGATGGGTAAAGTCTATTCACTTAAATCAGAGCGGTATAGAAGAGCTTGTCATCACTCATGTCCACATTTTTGTCGAACAGGAGTGGAACATCCCGAGCCATCCATGCAACCATCACTCAAACACATTCAGCAGAGTCACAAATTAGTTCAGAAACCTTGCGCATTTTGTCGCAAACTCCGGTTGCGCACGTACTATCAAGATGTGGCCACTAAAAAGAAATCATTCACGAACCGGTCAATAGTGAAATATCGTATTCATCGTGGATGCTATTGGAAGAAAAGGAAACGTCGAAACCGCTGATCGCCATCATGTTTCTGTCGCCCACCGATACGTTTGCGCTGATCTAGATACTGCAAACTCAGTCGTAGGGTTGGTTTTGGAGAATAGGGCTAACCATATCCAAACCGCTCTTCTGATTCATATACATTGCCCAAGTCTTGTGATGTCCTTTGCACTTCTCCAATTCTTCTAACGCAGTTCCTGCCTACACATCGGACAGATGGAGTCCATTCTCTCAAGAATATCGATTAAACAACTTCTCCCAAACAGATGGCCACAAGGTGTTTTCACTGGGTCGTTGCTAGCCTTTTCGCAGTGTGGCAGCTCTCTGAATGCTGTTATGTGTGCTAAGACTATGAGGTCTTCCGCAGTGTCAGACGAGTAGATGTACGATGGGTCATCATCGTCAGTTATGCCGAATGGCAGCCAGCAGTGTGGGCATTTCATATCGTTGGAGGCAATAGTGGACGTATCGACTTGCTCTAGTGTGTTGACGAAGACGACAGCGTCGAAGTTAGGTCGAGAGAAGTGGCGATTCTGCACATCGTCTAGCGGAAAAACAAAATGAGGATTCCACCCCGAAAAGAACGAGCCAAAATTTCCGCCTGGGGCAACTGTGAGATGGCTCAGAGGTCCGTTGTTATTCGGAGCAGCCATCATTTCGCTGAAAAGAGTGTGCGAATTCATGACAGGAGGAGGAAACAGGGTTGATCCGGCAACCATATTGGGTCCCATAGCTGCAAGAAAAGCGGACATGTCAGAACCTGGGGCGATTCCAACTTGGTTTATCGACATGGACCCTGCAAGATCATTGTTAAAGATTGCTGTACTCTGCGCCTGAGTGGTTGACTGATCTGAAGCACTCAGACTCAACTGTAGCAAAATCTGGGGAAGAGGTAATGGAGGGAGAATCTCTGCAGGTGCATGAGAAACCTGAGACGAAGTAGTTAGTTCGTCGAGAATTGCGCCGTAAATTGCAACTGCTTCGGGCTGAGGTGCAGCCGAGCTTTTATCTGTACTTGGGTTATCAGCAGAAGTAGAGGTTTCAAGCTGTTGCGTGGTGTTGACCACGTTTGCAGCGACCACACCAGATGATGACACCGTCGCATGCATTGGTGCCTTTATTTCTTGTGGAGACTCTTGTAATATTTCTGGATGACTTTTCATTCCCTCAGCTTGAGAGTTTGCAAGTAGAGTTGAGTGTATGATAAATTGTGGCGGAAGATACGACAGCGTCTGAGTTGAGGCCTTAGTCGACTGGGCTGGCTTTAGGTCAGACGCGTCTTCGGTTCCGATCAAAGGGTTTGCCGCCGTGACGTCAGGTGTGTTATTATCGGGAGGTAGGATGGTAGGAGGCATCTCGTCCGTGGCTTTAGTTGTTTCGACTTCTGGATTACAAAATATGTGTGCGATCTAATACCATTGTTAATGCTTGAGAGAAAATCAGTTGTGAAAAGAGGTCGCGGTAGCGAGGCGAGACCCTGTCTTGGCGAGCGCAGGTGGTGAAAGACCGGTACGATGACGAGCTTGGTCTAGAAGTGGAACGATGGTGAGAGTAACGTACAGGTTCAACTGAAACATCGCATCTTCAAAACAATACCAAAAGACCCACATTACGCTTGGTAAAAATTTCAAACATTAATGTGCGACATGGTCGACAACTTCCTTTCACTCTGTACACACGTTTCGAGAGAAGATGATCATGGCAGGAAATTACCAGACAAGCTTAGGATAGCTGCCTCTACTAAAAATATTGTTGTTCTGAAAGCCAAGCTAATTTTAACATTGTCTACTTTGAGTACTGCTTTACAAATGCAATAACGTAATCGTTCACTTCTTTCGGGTGTGACGCACTTAGGAAGTGCTGTCCGCCCTGTACAATTTCCAAACGTGCATCAGGGGAGTTTTTGAATAGGGTAATTTCCTCCTTCGCGTTGGCAACAGTATATACTACATCATCAGTGCCCTTGGCTCAAGTTAGCTTTCATCTATGCCATCTGCCACAAATACAGTAGCAAATTATAGAGCTGAAGACCTGAAGACTTACATGCAACCACAGCACTGGGCACACCACATCAGCCGCTCGATAGTGTAATCCATCCCTGTCCCGAAGGTTGATTGTAGCCATCCTGATCCTCTTCTTTCCCTCGTCTCCTTGATAGTTCTTTG
This sequence comes from Mycocentrospora acerina, assembly GCA_022701365.1. NCBI lineage: Eukaryota > Fungi > Ascomycota > Dothideomycetes > Pleosporales > Mycocentrospora > Mycocentrospora acerina. Next base: position 48,353 of record JAKUHH010000229.1, on the reverse strand, counting down.
CAATCTCGTTGTTCCAAAACTCCCTCACGTCAGCTGGGCAATCTTTACCAAAGCCGATATCAATCAGGAAGTTCGAATAATCTTTGCTCGGCACAAAATCAGGATCAGCCGTGTCAGTACAGAACTCGCCTGAAATCCTCGAGCCGAGCAATTCAAGAGCCTTCCAACAACCCAAAGAACGTGTGCGCTCAGACTCATAATCTAGCGATGTACCAAGTGGTACAATACCGAGAATCTGCGTTCAGTCAGCTTTCGTGTTCGCAAAGTTGAGTTTAGCAACATGGATGCTCGCACCTTTTCTGGAGCCAATAATGCCATCCTGACTGTAAGCCAACCTCCTTGACTTGTGCCTAGCACAAATGCTTTCTCCACTCCTAGCTTCTCCAGCAGTTGCAGATTCATGATCGCCGAATCCCAATAGGTCCAACTGTGCGTTTTGTGGGCACGAGTCTGGCCGTGGCCCAGGAGCTCTATAGCGACGAGGTTCATAACCGAAGTGAGTTCTGTATTGGAGTACGCATCCCGGTAGAGTTCAGAAGATGTAGTAAAAGAATTAATCAACACTAGAGTAGGCTTGGAATGGTCAATTGGTCCAGAGGTTTGGTATGCCACTGTGATACCACCAAGATGAGGGACGTCCACTGTCTTTGTGTTCGGCATGTTTTCGGTGGCAGATAATCTTCGTACCTAGGAACTATGGAGGAAAAGTTTCTGTTCAGCCAGAGAATGGTAGTGACGGGAGCCGAAAAGTGAAGACACTTTTATGATTGTTGGGGCGACTCCATTACCACACGTAGTGGATCTATGTGGGGAAAGCGGGGACTTACAAATATCAATGCATGTTAGGGCATTACCCGAAGGTCTGAGTAATACATATACACTGGATGGGGTTAGAATGCTAGAAAGTTTAATAATGGTTGTAGAGAAATCGGATAGATTCCGCGTCGGCTACGCTCGAAAGGAACCATAATATCTGACACAGGAAGGTAATAAATGCGTCATTCTCTGCATATCTTGTTAATTTGTTCACTTAGTAGAGTCCTCTCTCGATTGGGATGTGCGATATTACCATCCTGGTGTCTGTAATTATGTTCAGTGTACGGGCCGTCCCATACTAGCCAAACTAATAACTGTGTCTAAGAAGGAGCTTGAGGAGGCGAGCGTATCGATACGAAGAGCCAAAACCGATCATAGTTAGACCAGTTAGGGGGGGAAATGGAACAACGGCGCCCATTTACAGACCCTCAGTGTTGGGAAGGCCCTTATTTGATTTGCAAATGTCGGTATTTAATACAAACTCAAGAGAACTTCTCGATCCTATTCCAATCTTTTCAATTATGTTTCTACTTTATTGTTGATTGTGACCTGAGATGATTCGCTGCTAGACATCCCGAATGCTCTTGACGCGGTGCATACACACGATGTCTAGCCATACTTTCGAACCCAGTAGCAAAGTTCATCCTTTAAATGACATGGACCGCTGCATTTATTCTCAAATTAAGTGTTCGACGCATACAACAGTCTCAAATATGGGGCAGGAGCCGAGGCCATAGCTCCAGCGACGTCATGTCAAGCCCCGCATCTCTGGCTCCTCGCCCTCTTCCAAGTGTAGCCGAACACCTACAGCTACACCGGCATGTCATCTTTTGCAGCAGTCACTTAATGATTCGCAAAACGAAAGGCTCTTCGAAGTGCTTCCCACGGAAGAACTCTGTTTGCCACTTCTCCATGCAAATATATCAGCACGGTAGACCATATGGTACCTACGGTATGCTCCCGAAGCGTAGACATACTTTCAAAGTTGGTAGTACCGTTGAATATAATACGTTTATTCAGATCATGACTTTGAAGGCCTTCGGAGAATAGAAGAACTTTTAATTAATAATTTGTCATCAAAGGAAACAATTTTTACTTTTAGCTTTTTCGGTACTTTCTCTTTTTTGAGAACGCCGAACTTAAGTCTACGATTAGTGGCTTTGACGTTGGAAAGTTCATTTCTCAAACTTAATTTACCTCTTGACAGAAAGAACTTACCCCTAATCTAATATTCGCAGAGTGTTTGCTTTACACTTTACTCTAAATTTAAAAAGCCTGCTTGTTAGTAGGATACTGTTCAATTTTGTAGCAAGGCTCTTGTTAGTGGTAAAAAGCAGCTCGATATAGTAGGCTTGCTCTTCTTGCCTACATCTACTTGAAGCACTACTGCATTATTCATCACATCTAAGAAGAGCCGTTGATTATTGTTACTGGGAAATTTCAATTATAACGCTGAAGCTTCTGTCTTCAGATAGGCGAACGTAGTAATTATATATCTAGCAGGTCGTGTTTCTGGGAAGGAAACATACACGGTGAAAAGAGTCGCCCAGGCGCTGTAAATAGACATAGTAAGTGTGAACACAGGACTACTTTCAGATACCGCAGGGTTATTCAGTAGTTTAAACGTGATTGGATTTATCGGCAAGATACCTTGTTTGGTATCAACGAAGATATTGCAATTCGGACTGAACTAACATGTCGTCGGTTGCTCATTGAGAGGACAAAACAGATTGAGATAGATTACTGATTCCTAGAATAAACATAAATTTGAAGTATTTCATTTCACTTTCTTCATGTTTCACCCAAAACAAAAACTCGCGTTCAGTTTCTTAGACCTCAAATTAATTTATAAACTCTCTCTAACACTTTGACTATGTTTAATGCATTACGAGATGATCACAATATAATAAGCCCACAGTAATGGTGCTTGCGAAAGTAAAAGAACAGCTTGGTGAGAAAATCTTTTCATCCGTTCTTTGCCACTAAATATTGCAATAAAGCTATAGTGCGTAAATTCACAGCGCTATTTTTAGCTTTGATAACGTCGTATTTAGCGTGCATTAGCCAAACCCGCACTTTGGATGCACGGAAAAGGTAATACACATCTGCAAGTGATACTTTTCGGGCTCGCTCTTTCACAATGTCTCCCACACGATGCGCATCTGCCCTCGAATTTGCCGGATAGCTGCCGAGAAGTGCCACCCAGAGTGCGCTAGGATTTATTCAGTTTCCTTTCCGTCCCTGCCATCTTCGATCTGATAAGAAAACAATTACTGACTTTGAGTCCCGACTTTCAAAGTCTTTCTTAGCAAGTACCGGAGTGAGATTCTGCTTGCCATGACATCATGGCTGTCGGTTGACAACTGGCAGCAGGAGCGGGGAACCTCGAGTGTCGCGATACACGTGGATGCTGGCTTGTACTGCGTTAAGCTTATCAGCAGTACCTAGTATAGCCCTTCACACCTAGTTCATATGTAAGCCAAGAGCGTCGGGACTTGTATACTTCGTAAGGTAATTACTAGGCTCGTAACGGCCATCAGGTGATCCTTTAACAACCCCTCACGGGTCGCATGTGTTGGGTATGGCGATACATTAGATTGATAGATAAGTAAATGTATGGGTTGAAATGTTCAATCGGGAATATATCCTTCGTCAGAGACCTTTTATCTTATCCTGCTGATTTCTTGGTTTGCATCTTTTCTTGTTCCGAGGGAAGCTGTGGCTATAAAACACTCGGCCGAGTGCTGTTTGCTTGATATTATACCTTCCAATCGCGCCATTACACCTCAGGTTCCAAATACCGCTTTCGACAGGTTGAATTCAACTGAAGATTAAATTCAACCGCGGGACAAGAAGAGAACAAGACTTTCCAACCCCATCCAAGCTTTCCAATTGCTGGGTGGAACGACGATCAGTTCAAGATGATAGGTGCTATTATATGGCTCCTTGGTGCATGTTTTCTTTCAAGTTCAGTGTTGGTTATTCTATGGCAGAGGGAACGACGAAACATCATTCTAGGGCGATTTCACATTAACCATAGGAGATACTCGGGCTCTAAGACACCCCCTCGATCACTCTCACTAGCCGAGAATAAACTAGACATCGCACCCACGTACACAGACACATTTCCTCCATGCCGACGAGCCTATAAAGGGCTTGAGTCAGATGACTCGGCCGAGAAGCTGATCGTTCCACGCGTCTTGGAAGTGAAGGACATGCTCCCGCTGGATGTGTCATACCTCAACGCAGAGGATTCATTATACACACCATGTGGCTTCTCAGTAAAAGACATCAAGTCTCTGGGAGACTTTCCTGACTATGCAACCCTGAGTGGAGTGCATCTACCCACGCCGAACTTGGCGTTTGACATATCGAAAGCTCTACCGCGACCTTACCGGCCATTTCGGTGGGCCTACCATCAGACAATGTGTATGTAACCGTAAGAATTACAACAACACATGTACTAACTATTTGACGTAGCACTTACTAAAATGGAATTAGATTGGTGGTTAGAGCTTGAAAACACCTATGTGGAGCGCATCAAGCAACGACAAGAACTCTTCGCACAACATGGAGAGGCAGTCCTGCAAGCACTTCCCGGCTCCGAACTAGCATGCAAGGAGCTCATGGAGATGATCCTTCAGTTCCTATGCGCGCGTTATCCTCAATACTTCAAACTAGACGTTGACAACAAAATCCTCTACAACGGCATCTTGAACACCGAAACGGCTCTTAACAGCATGCATCCTCTCCACGTCCTGTTGAACAATGTACCCGAGGATTACGCCATCATGGTACGAGACGAGAAGACTGGGCTCTACATATTCCGAGCAGGTATAATATGCAGTTCGTTGGGCTGGGACCTCGGGTCGAAGATTGGCAAGCACCTCCATGAGATCCACGACCCAGTGCCAGACTACAAAGAGAAGATGCGGTTCTCCATGGACAGGTACGTATCACGCCATCACCAAAGGGTAACCATACACACACATATATATGAGGTACTAACAAGAGGACAGATACTTTGCCAAAATGCCCACCGACAAGCCCATCCAACGCGGCTCGTGGGGCATCGAAGTCGGCCAACCCCTCTACGCACCTCCCAGCACCACCATTCCGCCCCAGCCAGACCACACGCACCAGCAACAAAACGACCTCTCCTTCTCCCTCTCGCAGTGCCACCTCCGCGTTGACTGGCAAACGCTGCGACGCCTCCCCCTCTCCGGCGCCATCCTCTTCAACTTCAAAGCCCTCTTCACCCCCGTGCAAGAATTCCGCACAGAACCCTACATCCCAGGCCTCGTCCTGAAAATCACAACCGAAGCCAAAGATACCCTGCTGCACTACAAACATATCTCGCACACGGAACATGTCGTCAAGCCCGCGTTGGAGAGGTTCCATGCAGAGCAGGTGGAGGCGGGGCTGGTCCCGCCGAACTGGGAGCCGCAGACGCTGGATGAGAGTCCTTGGTTCCCTGGGTGGGAGGAAAAGTGGCATCGTCAGCAGGGGTTTTAGGGGTAGTCATAGTTGGTCGTTTGTGTGTGTGAGACAGAGAGAGAAAGAGAGGTCGTTTTGATAAAGTAAATATATTACCATGTTTTCGTTACTCATCTAGCCAAAGCACGTGTGTGCTAGTATTGTGTGAGTGGCTGTTGGTAGGTTGTTTGGTTAGCCTTCATCTTCGTGATATACGCAGGTACTCTCTCCCCTAAACCCCCACTCCAATGTCGAAACTTCATCCCCCC
>JAKUHH010000229.1:0-42622 GCA_022701365.1 Mycocentrospora acerina | reverse complement strand
CCCCCCCCTCCCCCTCTCCATTCCCTCCTGTCTTCCTCCCCGCCAGCGCCTCCACCATCTCCGCCACCCTCCTCACCTTCTCCCTCTCCTCTTCCCCTCTCTTCCCCGTCTCCCCACCCTCATCAACATCCCCCCCCAACGTATCCAACCCGCCAAACAGCCACAACTCCTGCAAATCCCGTATCAACGTGCTAATCTCCTGCGTCGTCCTCACCAGCCCACTCGTCTGCTCTCTGATCCGGCCCTCCCTCTGCGCCGTCGTCGCGTAGTCGTGCACGCCCTCGAGTTGCGCAACGTTTGAGTACGCGCTGCTATCTGCCATTTGCACGGCGCGTAGGATGGACGAGAGGTAGCCGTCACCGGCCCAGGGGTCGGTGAGCCGAATGTCGGCGATGGAGGTGCATAGGGATTCTGTGCGGGCTGGTGTGGGGGAAAAGAAAGGAACGATGTTAGTGGGAGAAAGGGAGGAAGGATAGTGGGGAGGAAGGGGGGGGAGGGAGACAAACCTATCAAAGCTTCTTTTGTGCGGTTCGAAGGGTCCATGGCTTCTGTTGGAGAGGCTGCGACGCGCAGAGTGTGGGAGGGGAGCTGGCCGGCGCGTGTGAGTCGCGATGTCACGATATCGGGTCGAGGGCTTATCGATAGCGGCTGGGGGCCCGTGGAAAGGCAAGATGAAGCGATGTGGGGGGAGGGCGTAATGCGGGATCGCAGAGTGTCATGCAGGTGAAACGCGTTAAAACAGGCAGGCTAGTCACCTAGAACAAGGTCGAGTGGGACGCGCGACGCGCAGATTCAAGGGAAAAAGTGTGGAAATAGATCTGGATTGTTGTTCAACGTTGATTCACCGCCTTGTCTTATCGTTGTTTAGTCAGAGTGCTGGGAAATGTCATCTGCTTACGATTCCCTATGAGCGAAACTCTATAACCCCCGCAACGCGTCCATCTACCCTCCCTGCCGCTAGCAATACGGATCCACGGTGGAACTCGCAGCCACCACCAGGCCCCGCAATAAGATGATCGCCAGGGACTACCCGTCGTCATAACCTCGTCTTTTCTCTTCTTTCGTCATAGCTGTTCCAGAGTAGATTTCGGAGAATAAACGCACTCATCCTGCACAATAACTTGGCCAACTTAATCACGACTAATACGAGTTCCTGAAACGGCGGCGATGCAGACGACTGTATAGTCTGGTTATCGACGAGCAACCACCTTGTCGCCATCTTAGGCCCATGCACATGCAAACTAAAGGGTCAGTGTTTGGTCCAGTCGCTGACCATGGTGGTTGTGTCGTGGCGCTACACTAGGACTTGAAACCTAGCAGCCGATTGTGACGGGAAATTGCCACAATTGAGATGCGACGCGGATGACAAGCATTGACAGTTGAGGACAGAGAAAAATTGATTGCACCGGGTATTACTTTCCATATTGCTAGATACTCCGTTTTGATAGGGTTTCCCAACCCACTGAGACGTTAATTGGCTATATTACAAACACAACACGGCACGTCAACAAGGACATGATTCCAGAAGATGCGCCAATGACGGAGAAGAAGAGTCTAAGTTGAACCGTATGTCGAACAAATATGATTGTGTAAACCAGTCTCTTAAGAAGCCGAAGCTGTGACACTCCGCCGGAAGAATAACGCCGAAATAGATTTCCGTGAGCGGGACTTTGATCGCACCTGCTCGGCCTGAATAACAGAATCGTGTTTCTGGTGGCCTGACTGTAGTGGCGTGCCTTCCGCCACGGGCATATTGGCCTTGTGATCAAACATTGACTGCGACGTTTGTGGTGGCGCGTCGTTCTGCCAGGTCGAAGCCGAATATATGATATCGGATCGTGACATTGACTTCAAGGCCTTCTCAGCCTTTACGTCTGACATTGAAAAAAAGTTGTTAGAAAATGATCTTGTGCGGGGCGAAGATGGCGCCGAAAGCGATGCCGAATTTCCGGGCGAAGACAGAGAGCGCACTTGTGTCGGGGTTCGTGCTGATGTCGGCTTCTGAATCGGGGATGACAGCCATGATGGCGAGCTGGGCATTGGCAGCGAGGGCTGGGCCGCCGTATCAACGGACTGAGACGATGAGGCCATCTGACGCTCCACCATTTGCATGGTCCTGCTATTCTTTGCCAGCGATACTGAGATTTGGGGGAGCATGGGCATTTGTGATGGAGGCCTTGGGAATTGAGGCAAGCTTGCTACTCGCTGGGAAGACGCAGATGTCGCAGGTCGTGTTGGTATATGAGGTAACAGCGATATTCGGTAGGGTTTGGTGTGTTTGCTACCGCTATTCAGCACGGAATCTGCTGTTTTCGAGCTGACTGTTGATAGAGTTAGCTGCTACTCTTGGCTTCTCAGCTGACACTACTAACTAGAGGATGCTGCGGAGTGTGCAGAAGCGTACGAGCTGGCAGACGATGGCTCGTCCTCCTCATCCAATTCTAAATCTGGATTGGATCAATTTAGTCCTTGCTCGAGTTCAACTGCAACAATACATACCCTCTGCTAACGACACGTGTGAGAGAGTGCTTCTCTTGATAACCATGGACGACTTTTTGCTCGAAGATTGTGAGTGCCTCGCAAGCTGGAGCGGAAGGGGTGGAACTGGCGGGATATCAAGGTGTCCACTGTAATTCTGATGGCCGTAATTCGGACGTTCCTGCTGACGGCCTCGCACTGGAAGGCTGTGTCTCTGCCGCCGTGACTGCGAGTGTTGCATGACTGAGGTGATGGAGAGGTCGCTGTTGGCTCTTTTCATGGTGGAGCTGGGATGTGTGTTTGGGCCCGGCGGCGGTTGTGAAGATGAGGGCATGCATGGTGGGCTAGGAAACTGATACGTTGATCGACGTGTCGCTCGATGGGAGTCTGAAGATGCCGCCCTACGTTGCTTTGCTGACTGGGTGGTGGCCTCGAGGTCGTTGGACGCACGCTTTAATGGAGCAGCAAAGGCCCAGTCTTGTGTTGCATACGAAGGAGGGCCATTGTACGGAACTGGACCTGGTTTGGTTTGTTGCTGGGTAGCTGTGGTCTTTTGTTCGTGGGCTGCTTCCCTTGCCCTTTTGAACTTGGAAAAGATGGACATGGCTAGAGGAAGCAAGGCTGCAGTTTGGCTTCGTCTGAGTGCGGATGGGGAAGAAGAGTCAAAGCAGAGCGGCGCACACCGAGTTTAATATCGAACCAAGGCTATTTGCAAAACATGGATCGTCAGACTCCTGTACATATGTTTGGCAGTAGCGCTGACCTTGTGGGTCGAACTATTAGTATGCAGCCACAAGACTATTTCAAGCTAGCAATGACGGATAGACGTCGCTAGGAGATTAGTTGCCGCTTCGGATGGTAGCCCATTGGAGGAGGCTCAGGTACAGCTGAAGGTAGCTCCGATAGCTATAACACGTGTTTCACGTTTGGAAGCGTGAATGCAAAATCATCGACTCGCCAAACGACACGACCGTGTGGCTGTATTCTCGACGGCTACCCGAGCCACTTTTGCTTTGGAGAAAGAGTTTCGGGTGCGAAGCCGATGCGACGAGCAGGTGCCATGTCACGGCTGGACTCTCGGCTAATGCTGCATGGGTGGGAAGCTGCAAAGTATTTCTCAACAGGGCTGAGTCGAGCCGACCAATCCAGAACACACGGCTGCGCTTGCGCTCTGATTAAAGCTGAACGAAACAGAGTTCAGATTGGGGGACAGGCCAGAATACGTGGAGAGGCATGCGAGCGACAAACATTGGGTATTCAAGTCGACTGCATGCCGAGGATGGGAGATGGTCTTTACGAGGACGATTTGGTTGCACCTGCGGTGGTCAACAGCTTTGGAGAGCGAGGCTGTGAGAACCGTGTGGCGCAGTATTGGTAAGTGACAACGCAATGTGATGAAAATCTAGAGTTCTGCAGGCCATGAGCTTTTCAGCTGAGGAATGCATGGCTCTGGGCGACAATCCCTGCCGACGACCGCGATCCTGGTCGACGACCCCTGAAGGATGCTACAGAGTATGAGGATCGCCATGTACACCGCTGTCGATCAAGGCTGGTAGTGAGTGCACGACAGCTGTCGATGGCGATGACGAATGCACGTGTGTGATGGTACGGGTGGGCAGAAGCGATTGGGGAGTGGAGAGCATTGGTTGAGCAGGAAGCAGCAAGGAGAGAGTAGCAGGTAGCAGGTAGGAGGAAGGGAGCATGAGGCTTGACGCGTGAGCAGCATCATGATGCCCAGGCCTCAAGTGTCAGCGTGCAGCGGAGTGAAGGCGTGCCGAAGCACCGTGACTCGTATGTAGAACAAGTGGAAGATTCTAGCCCGGAGCGAGATACGAGCAGATGGGAAAAACAAGCGTGTGGCCATGGCTAGGCGAGGCTGGCCACGGCAGTGCACGTGCTGGGGGTGTATACATATTGTACAGCCAGGCAGATGTGCAAGTCCAGGTGGGTGTGCACATGAAATGGGTGAGCACATTAAATGGGTGTGCACGTGAATGGACAGTCCAAGCGTGTGCACGTGAGAAGGGCAGTCCAAGAGAGAAAGAGAGAGAGAGAGTGTGTGTGTCCACGTGACAAGGCCATCCAAGTCTCTGTGCACGTGAAAAGACAGTCAAAAGGCAGCCAAAAGACAGCCAAAAAGCAGTCAAAAGGGCAGACGACAGGCCACAGTGCATCTGCCAAGACTGGAGATGCGTACTGCCTAGGCATACAGCCAGGTAGGCAGCGAGCCAGCCCGCTCATCCAACGCCTGTGGTGCAATCTGCCTGCCTAGGCACATTGGACATTGTACACATAGATACCTGCAACTACCTGCCTGCCTACACGCAGTTGTACTTGCAGGGCGGTGCCGCGGTCCAGGCGTCAGGCTCTGGGCTAGCACTCTTATCGGGTGGTCTGGCTCCGATTCTGCACCCACACGCTCACGACGCGCCTGCCCGAACTCTCCGCGGCGATCACGCTCCCAGCAACCGCACCCTCCGCCCACGCCCGTTGCTCTCGTACCGTTGCGCGCCGGCGCCATTGTCTGCAGAGCATCGCAAAGCCCCCCAGTCCCGTGCAGCCTCGCGCTGCCGTGCACTCTCCCCCGGCGCCCTCACCGCTGCGAACCGCCCGCGGGCCTAGTCTCCTATCGTCATCCGCCAGCGCGCCCTCTGCCATCGCCATCACCATCGCCATCGCCATCGCCCTCGTCATCGCATTGCCTCGCCCTCGCCGTCGCCGTTGCTGCACCCCACGACTGCACCCGGCGCCCGCTGTGCGCATCCCGTCGCGACCACGCGCCTCACTCCGGAGGGTGCATTTGCCCACGCCGGAGTGCTGGTAGGCTCCTGCCTCGACTATGGCACTGGTAGCGCCACCGGCCAACGATCGCAAGCGCGTCAAGGTCTACGAACTCAAGAACAATGACTGGTTCGACCGAGGCACCGGCTTCTGCAAGGGAGTCGTCGTAAACGTACGTGTCCCCCCTCCCCCAGGCTGTTGCGCTGCGTTGCTTTGCGCTGCGTTGCGTCGCGACACGTGCGCAGTGCAATGCAACACCCACGGCGTCGCGGGCGCAGTATGGGCTGACGCGAATGCCCGCAGCAGGAAGAGGCCAAGATCCTCGTGCTCTCGGAAGAAGACCAGGCGCGACAGCTGCTCGAGACGCGCATTTCAAAGGACGACGGCTACCAGAAGCAGCAAGGTGCGCGCGCGTGACGTGACGTGGCACCACCACACCCGCTGATTGTGCGCAGACACCCTCATAGTATGGACCGAGCAGAACGGCACCGACATGGCCCTCAGCTTCCAGGAGCCAGAGGGCTGCGCGAGCATCTGGTATGCATGACGCGCCCCAGCCATGGGGTCAATGCGCTGACCGAGTCAGGGACTTTGTGAATGAAGTGCAGTCGCGCCTGCAGGCTCTTGCCCAAGGTGTGTGCCCATTACACCCATTACACCCATTACACCCATTACACCTATTATACGCCTTATACGCATTACACCCATTACACCCAGTACAACCATCATACCCATTACACCCACTACACCCACTACACCCACTACACCCACTACACCCACTACACCCACTACACCCACTACACCCACTACACCCAATACACCCATCATGCCCATCTTACCCACCCCCCACTGACAAACAACACAGACGACGGCCTCTCGGACGATGTCGACCACATGAACCCCATCATGCTGCCGAGCCCCGACCTCGGCAACCTGCACGACATTGAGAATCACATGCGCGCTGCCAACTCGACCCCGGGCGGTCGCGAGGCCCTGGCCAAGTTCATCCTGGCCCAAGACTACATCCCAAAGCTGATACCGCTGGTCGAGATGGCAGAGGACCTGGAGAGCGCCTCGGATCTCCACCGGCTGTGCAGCATCATGAAGATGCTCATCCTGCTCAACGACACCTCCATTATCGAGTACGTTGTCACGGACTCGGTCGTCCTGGGCGTTGTCGGAGCTCTCGAATGTAGGTGCCATGTTTCCTCGACCTTGCACACGTGTCCATTGTCCCTTCTAACTCCCCGCAGACGACCCAGACTTTCCTCTGCACAAAGCGAACCACCGACAATACCTCGCCGACGAGTCCAAGTTCAAGGAAGTTGTCAAGATTGAAGACGACCAAATTAAGCGCAAAATCCACTATACATACCGGTTACAATACCTAAAAGACGTCGTACTCGCGCGCATTCTCGACGACCCCACCTTCTCCGTTCTAAACTCGCTCATCTTTTTCCACCAAGTCGATATTGTCCAGCATCTCCAAGCAAACGGTCCTTTCCTCAAAGAGCTGTTTTCCATTTTCACGCCAAAGGAGCAAAGCCTTCAACGAAAGAAAGATGCTGTGCTGTTCATTCAGCAGTGCTGCTCGGTAGCGAAGAGCCTACAAGCCAATGGCAGGGCGCAACTATACCAAAACTTCATCAGCAATGGTCTGCTGGAAGTGATACAATTTGCACTAAAGCACCAAGACGCCGCTGTGCGCGTGGCGGGAACAGACATTCTAGTGTCGTTAATCGACCACGACGCCTTGATGGTTAGGAGCTATATTTTCAAGGCTATCCAGGAAAAGTCGAAGCCATTGACGGATACGTTGATCGAACTACTTCTGATCGAGGTTGACCTTGGTGTAAAGGCGCAGATGGCCGATGCTATCAAGATCTTGCTGGACCCCAATGCCAATTCCGCGTCGATAGAAGCGCTCGGACGCACAAACAGCGACTTCCTCGCGAAGATGAGGGGTCAATTGCCATCAATACCACAAACAGACTCTTTCATTCAGAACTTTTACGATGAGTCTGCACGAAAACTCTTTCAGCCGTTGAAGGATCTCGAGGGTCGGGAGTCGAGTAAGTAGAATTCAGTACGGGTTGCAGTACGTAAAGCTAACCTGTTCAAGTGGATGAGCTTTCCATACAAGAAGTTTCATTATACGCCCACCTAGTTGAAGTCTTGTGCTTCTTCATCCGACAACATTCTTTCCGCAGTAAATACTTTATTCTTTCAGAAGGCCTTGCGGCGCGAGTCGCTCAGCTCATGGACTGCCCGGAGAAGCATTTGAAGCTGAGTAAGTACGGCCACTTTGTGTCGATATCATTCACTGACAAGTTCCAGCCTCTTTAAAATACTTCCGTACAGTCATTGGCTTACACGACGAAACACACAATCGACAGATAATCCAACATCAGGTTTTCAACCCAATATTGAAGATACTGTTCGATACTATGCCTCGAGACAATCTTCTCAATTCGGCTTGTCTGGAGCTTTTTGAATTCATCAAGCGCGAGAACATCAAAATGATCGTACAGCACTTGGTGGAGACATATCGTGAGAAGCTTCAAGGGATAACTTACGTCGACACCTTCCAGAACATCATTCTGCGATATGAACAGATGCATGAACCAGTGGCAACGCAAGAGATGGACCAGTCGTTCACAAGCGTAGATAGCGACACACCTGCCCGCCACGCAGGCTTGTTGAACGGTGGAAAGTGGGGTCAAGGACTGAAAGAACCGGATGCAGATGAAGATGCATACTTCAATACGTCTGACGACGAGGACGACATTCAGGGCAACACAGGAAAGCCTGTCATGAATGGAGCTTCGCCGGTAAAACCGCTTGTCAACTATCCCGACGACGACGCGGATGATGACGACATGGACATTCTTGCGGCCGACACTCCCGTCTCTAGACAAAAGTCTCCTCCCAAGACGGTTCAGAAGCAAGACGAGACAAGCTCGCCAAAATCACCCGCTGTTGTTGGATCGCCACCAGAACGTATATCAGAGAAGCGACGGAGAGAAGAAGACGAAGAAGACGAGCTGATTGCAAGCATATCATCTGCTGCTGGCCCCAAGCGCCGCGCCTCGACATCGAGTAACACAAGTACAACGAGCCTCCGAAGTCTACGCCGCAAAACACCAGCGATAAGTTCTGGCAAAGACGGCGGCGGAAACCCAAAGAAGATATCACTGGCCTTGCCATTAAAGAGCGGTGGAGAAGGCGGCGAGAATGAGTAAGAGCGGCAGATGCGAGAACAAGGCTACTCAACTAGCAGAGGCGAATGCGAAGGAGAGACGACAAATGGAATGCATCGTATTTCTGCTACTTGCGAGATACCCCTTTTGGAAAGCCAGGCGCACACATTGCATGAAGCGAACCAGGGCGATACGGATACAAAGCACTCTTTGCGACTTGGGAAGGGCAAACGGGCATTGCGAGGTGTCTGTCTGTATTAAGGCGTTTTGATTCTTTTGGCGGGGCGGGAAATGGGATGGCGCGGCGTGACTACGACGGGATAACGCAGCGAGTGTCGAATTAGCGGTCGGTGTTGGATTTTTCTACTTCTCCGGTGCATGGGGGGAGTGTTGGTGAGTGTGAGTGTGATTGAGTGAGTGTCTAAGTGTTGGAAGTAAGGCATGGCCTGTGTATCATATCTTGGCGATTTTCTTCGAGAAATATCAGGTTTCGAGAGGAATTTTTTATGAAACTTGATGGAGCCATGATATATTTCATGTGTGTATGTTTTGAGGGAGAAGAATCTGCGCATCTGCAAGGGATTGAGAATGACTATAATTACGATGATTTTCATTTGTGTCTGTTGTCAACCTTTTTCTCCCTCTACATGCATATATTATTGGCATATGTCGGGGAGAGGGGTCAAAGTACGGGATCACGTTTCTTCGTGTTGCGACTAGATGGCGCGTTTTCCTTCCCCCCCGCCATCCCACTCCATTTCCACTCGAGCTTCCACACAACTCCAAACAAACATACCTTTACTTTGCAACACAAAAACGCCCGCGTGTGTTAAGAAAAACGCAAGTCAACGCAACGCAAGTCAACGCAACGACATGTCCCCTTCTCCCTCACAATCACAATTACAATCACAACTCCAATCACAATCCCAACCCACAACCATGCCGCCCACCCCCTCCCTCACGCTAATCCTCGCCGCCACCCCTTCCCTCGGCATCGGCAAGAACGGCGGTCTCCCCTGGCCACAATTAAAAAAGGAAATGGGATATTTCGCACGAGTCACAAAGCGCATTGTTGACTCTTCTCCCCCATCTTCATCTTCATCTTCATCTTCGTCTGGCCCGCGCAAAATCAACGCCGTCCTCATGGGCCGCAAGACGTGGGAGTCTATCCCACCAAAGTTCCGGCCGTTGAAGGATAGGCTGAATGTGGTGGTTACGCGGTCGGTGGGGGAGTTTGAGGAGCGCGAGGGGAGCAACAAGGGAGATGTCGAGGGTCCGCTTGTAGCGAGTAGTATTTCGGATGCGTTGGCGAGGATACAATCTTCTTCTTCTTCTTTTTCTTCTTCTCTTTCGTCGGTATCTGGCTCTACTTCTATTTCTACTTCTACTTTTACTTCCAGTTCTGGTGCGCAGGCGCAAGTCGAGGTTGATCGTGTGTTTGTCATTGGGGGAGCGAGCATCTACACGCAGGCGCTGGAGATGAAGGAGTGCAAAAGGGTGCTTTTGACGAGGATTCGCGACGAGTTTGAGTGCGATGCGTTTTTTTCTGGGCTGCGCGCGGGGGAGTGGAAGGAGGCGAGTAAGGCGCGGTTGAGGGAGTTTACGGGCGAGGGCGAGGGCGTCGAGGGCGTGATTAAGGAGGGGGAGGTGGAGTTTGAGTTTTGCTTGTTTGAGAGGGAGTAGGTTGGTGGATGGAGGGAGAGTGACGAGAACTTGGGTCGAGTGCAGCACTGGAGGGGGGGGGGGAAAGTTGGGCGTGTGTTGTGTGTTTTGTAGCGAGGGATAGAGAGGGAGGGTGAATCGGGACAGGTCACGATCAAAGAAGACCAGACGTGCACAAGTCGATGAAGAAGATTACATATTACAATTGACTACCCACCCTGTGCCAATACGCGCATCACTCCATGGTGAAGAGTCCATTCTAGAATCCATATTCACCACCTCTAGATTCCCTGTCCCCCCTCTAAGCCATGGCGAAGTCCCAACCTGCCTTGCCGGCCATGCCAATCATTGCATAGTGCGCCAACGCCCACAGGATACCGTAGTACCTCCCCTTTCCACCCTCTGTTCCGTTCGTGTACCCAATCGCATACACGACGCGGTTGATCGACCACACGGCGCCCAACACGCCCGTCGCCACGGGGAACTTCAAGCCCGAGATGAGCATGGCAGCCAGCGCCGTGGGGTGGTTCTCGTTGAAGTTCTGGTGCGCGCGCTGCGCCGAGTTGAACAGCAGCATGGCCGACTTGGATGCCGGCGACGCCGTCTGCACCTGCTCGTACGACGCGTACTCGAACGGGTAGGGGATCTTGGCGGCTTTGCGGAACGATCCGACGCGCGCGCTCTGCCATGCGCCGACCAGGAGGGTGGAGACGGCGGCGAGAAGGACGTAGCTGGAGAAAGAGCGTGTTAGTCAATGGCAAATGGATTGAGGGCTGCAGAGGGAAGGAACGAAAGAGAGGGGGGGGTATAAGTACCCGTATTCGGCGGGGATCTCGACAACGGCCATTTTGATGGGTTGGCGTTGATTTATGATTGATTTGGGATTGATTTGTTGTTTGTTCGGTGAGTTGGTGAATTGGTAATCTTGCGCCTGGCAAATGAATGGTGCAGCTCAATTGATGGAGATTTCTGGCCCTGTTCAATTGCAGAAGCGCCGAGCCTTTTGTACCTTGCGTGGCTTCTCCAGAACGTCGTGGAATGCGGCGGAAATAAGACGCAAGGGACTTAACAGCGTCGACTTGTCGGCTCAACGTGTTGCCGACTAGGGGCCCTGCTTGCGGAGTTCCGCAGTGGAGACGCGCCGTGCGCCATGCTGCTGACCCCGTGTTGGCCGCAAGTGTCGAAGAGCAGCAGCTATGGGTGCGCGTCCGCTGGCTGCCTGGAGCTTCGACGAGGCCGGGCGGAGGTATTGGAGGGAAACGACATCATGGCTGGCTGGGTATTCGGTTGCAACGGATGCAATATGGAATGTAAGCCTTTGACGCATCAACGGTTCGTCCTGCGCTCAAACTCCATCTGGGTGCGTGAGAATCGGCAAAACACCGCACAATGTCAGAGGGGTGGAGAAGAGGGAAAACAGACAAAAGAGAAAAGAGAAAAGAGTTCGTGAGACGTGGCTACACGTGAGTCTTCTTAGTTTTGTCGGACTCGCCGGCTATCGCAAGCTCGTCATCTGGGAATGAAATTGCATGTCTAAACTGCCGACAACTGGACGTCATATAGGTAATCAAGCCTATTCGGATTGATCCCACCGAGCATTGGCAAAACAACTACATGATGGTTTGTTTGGCTCTCTACTTTCTTGTTGGGCGAGTCCATCTATTTCGCCCTTACTTGACTCTACTCTGCTTGAAGAACCATTCAGCTCGCCAAGACGACCAAATGGCCATTATTAATCGTGTATTCACTGATGTAAATATCGCGAAAACTGTTTTATAGCGAGAGAGCGAGGACAAGAAGAAGGAGAATAACGTGAAACCAAACAACTTCACGAATCTCTTAGAGAAAGAACGCATCTAGGTGGTATCTATGTGACCTTGGAAAACAAGCAGGTTCATCTACCAGTTTGAATTCTTTGACCTCTTATCAATGGCCGCCTTAGCTACATGCGTAGTTACTATACTAAACAACAAACCCCCAAAAATTGACAAATGAGCATAAAGAAGAGAAGTAAATATAGCCATCATACTGAAAACACCATCCACAACTCCACTGAACCGCCTCTCTCGCTCCGGCCTAGAAGCTGCATCCCCAGTAGATAGACTCTTTAGAAATTTCCATTTTCAGCGCATATGCTGCGTCGGGTGTGGAAGGCAGGTGCAGCTTGATAGGCCACAAAACCAAGCGAGCATGAAACTCACATGACTCCGATTGTCCTCTCTATAATTCTCATCGACAGAGCTCACACAGCGCAAAAATGCCCTTTCTACCTACATCTTGATTACCATCTCCTCTTTCATATCAGTCTCAACCACATCACATGCACTACCACACTCCGCAAACCGTCTATGCGCCGCGCGATAGATCGCATAGTACTCCTTCTCGTCGACACGTTGGAGTGTTTCCTCGAAGAAGAGGAGAAGGAGGCGTTGAGCGTTTTCGATTTGGGCGGCGAAGATTGGGTTGGCAGATTCTTTGTTGGCGGTGGGATGGAGAGTTGAAGGAACAAGAGGGAAGACGTTGAAAGCTAGATGAATTTGGACACGTTTGCTGATGACGGAGCGGAATTTTTGAAATGACAAGAGTATGGTCTTGATGAGAGTCCAGTAGATGGTTTTGGCAAAGCAAGACATCCGGGTGAGTATGTGCGTGTAGCCTAGTGCTGGGTTGTTATTGACCCTTGTGTATACGGCGGTGCATGTAGTATAGCTTAGAAAGGCGTCAACGATTTCGTTCATAATTTTGCCGATGAGGATGCCAAAGGCGATTGTGAGGAGGAGACTGGATGGTGAGGCAATGGACCCAGAGCTGGTCACGTGGCGGTATCCGGTGTGGTCAGACGTGCCGGGGAAGACTTGGTCCATGGTAAGAATGATGGAAGAGACTGGATTAATTGGAACTAACTATTCATTTGTTAGATGTTGTAAACTTGAAAAGAGTAAACCGAACACGTTCAGACTTACAGGCTTAATTCACGTTTGCAACGAATTGACAGAAATTAGTGTTCAATAATTTTATTTTCAAGACTTGTGCTTATCGAACGAGCGAACAAGCGACCAGCCTTTGGGAAATCAGAGACGAAAAACAAAAAGCTCGGAATATGTGTTTAATATAACCGTTTTTCATCCAGCACATACCATCTTCCTGCCTGGCATCGTGCGTCAAACATCTCTTATGTCTCTTGAAATGTCAACACACTGACGAGAGCTCGGTTCTTCTCCACATCAGAGCGGCATCGACTAGTTACCGCATGTGAGTCTATGCAAGGACCTGCGTATGCAGGTAGCTTGCTTGTGAAATGTTTCTATGTGATATGCATATACAGTACATGACGTATGCTTGCTAGTGTCTCGAATGTAAAATATCATTAGACACTCCTGTTGAACTTACTCAAACAAATGCTTATTCTACGTACTTGAACTGCATAAAAATCTTAATTGTGTTGACATCTGCGTAGGCATTTGGACCAAAAACACGCCAAACAAACAACAAATAATCCCAAGAAGTACTGTTATTTCCAAGCAATCTGCTACCATGAATCTTGATGCGTCTACAATATAACAGCAATTTTGTTCTCGCGCTGTTTCACTTGATCTCACTTCACTGTCTCACGCCTCTGAGACAACACTACTCAGTCGACATACCAGAACAGATTTTGCACCTACGTGTTCCTCTCTACACTGATCCGTCTTCTGAATAACAACTTGTCCTCCAACATATCTCATTGTCAATTCTTCTTATCTCTCAATCTACCCGGGCGCAAAATGGGAACCTAACATCTGGTGCTGTTTCATCTGCTTTCTGAAGATCCGCACATCGACTTTTTCTTTAGATTGATTCCATCTATTCACCTTCCGATTATGTTTTTGTACTTCATTTGCCTAAATTCTCTTTCTATCCATTCTTTAAATTTGTATACCAATGTCCAACCTCCTTAACACAGTCCTCCAGTCCCCGAAACTTTTCGCCATTAAAAAGCATTTCTTCTGTCACTCTTGATTCGACTCGAAACGGCATGTTAGTAGGTACCTTATCTCTCCCAATTTTGAAAGTACACGCTTGTATCTCCGCCTTAAATTCCTTCTCCAATTCGTTCGCAACTTTTTCCCATAGTGACTTCCCATCATAACCTACTGGAGTTGGTGCAGCAGCCACAAACCATGGTGGAATATCCTCATTTCGGACCTTCTCCTCATTTAATGCTTCTATATGCACTCTTGCGCAGTCTTGGACATGCACAAAACCAAAAGCGTACCGAGGTTTTGCGTCATCGAAGAGTAGTGCTTTACTCTGGCGGTCAAGATGCGCAAATGCTTGTGAAGCTGTAGTAGCAAATTCCGAGGGTCCGATAACAGTCCCGGGGATTACTTGAATTATGGAGAACGTAGTACTGTTGTTCTGGCGAAGTCCATTGAGGTAAGACATGCACTGGGCTTTTGCCGAACAGTAGGCGTTGTGAGGTGACTTGAGAGGTGGTTGGAAGGCGAGCGATTCTCGATTGACTTGAACGTGTTCTGCGGTACATCAACCAAGTGTATTCATGTTCCTGCAAAAAACTTACCATTCAAAACCTTGTCCATCTTCGTGCCCAATGTGTCCCCATCTTCGGAGTTGACAAGCCCTGCACCAGCCTGTGTGAATACCATGCGTTTAATCGTTCCTGCTTTTTCGGCAGCTTGTAAGAGATTCCTGGTTGATTTGATAAAGGGATGATATATGTCGTTATCGGGATGGAGGTTCTGACATTGATAAGCTTACATTATCAAACGTTGTTGTCAAGTATTATTCACAGGAAGAGGCCATGCTCCTGCAACGTGCAAAACATACTGCACGCCTACCAAAGCAGCATCATATGCTCCTTCAGCGGCATTGTCGGAAACAACAGCATACTCCATATGAGCCACATGCTCCTGTACTGAAGGCCCAGACGCGATGACTTGGATGGCATCTTCGCGGCGAACGATGCAACGCACACGATATCCTGCCCTCAATGCATAAACTACGCACGCATATCCTATTGCGCCGTTTGCGCCGGTAATCTATGTTGACGTTAGTGAAATCTTCAACGTCTACATGCAAAGACATACGGCAACAAGTCCGCGATCGTAAACTGTCATTATCCTAAGAAAGTGCTTGAGATTCTAGGAACCAAATTTCGGTGCTTTGAAATTTTATGTATGAACCTTGGTAAGAAGAACATGGAATGTGATGGGAGAATAAGCGTAAGCGTAGGGCGTGAGATAACGCTGCATGATTCGGAGCCTCTTACATCTTCCGTTGTGAACCGCCTATATGCGCGTTTTCGGCTCTTGGTGGTATATGGATGTATCCAGGTTGCGGAATATGCTCAAATGCAGATTTTGGCGAGGAATATGGCGTCGTGTATCAGGCCGCAGGATATTCTTATGCATCACATTGCTCCATCTCAATTTGCAATTGTGATTCGATGCAGAACTTTTGGACATTGCAATGAGAGAACAGAAACTGTTTCGAATTGGTCGGATATTCGATGATTGTACATTTCCAAACGCATATACAAGACCAACTGGCGTATGTGCATATCTCAATCTCACCTCCTCTATTATCCGTGGAACTATTATTTCATCATTCTTGCATCATATCATTTATCAACTCATCTATTCTTGGCTTCATAGACTGGAGATACATCTCCTCAGGCACAATAGGTTTGGGCTTCTCAGCAACCAAAAGGAAGCTTTTCTCTTGTTCATCAAAACTCCATTCCCACCAAACGTCTCCGACTTGCGGAGCATTAACAGCATCGTATCGCTGGTAGTGATCCTCCTTCATGATGGCCCCAACAAGTTGATTGAATGTCTGCCGAAACTTAGTCCCTCCTTCCGTATCTCTTTGTGAGACGAATTTCAGCTCCTTCACATTCTGTAAACGGCGCAGCAAGAGAACAATTTGTCTAACGTCGAATGGATTTGAGAAGGAGTCGATAATTGGGACGAAATAGAGTCGGTCTAGACGAATATGCTCCGTGTTAAAAGGCCATCGAGTCCATCTGACGATGTTATTCCATTGGGGGTAGTAGATGGCGACTTTTCGAAGATCACGTAGCCGATCCTCTGGAACTCCTCCAGCTATGGCCTGCACAGCCCTGGTAGATGAGTTGAGACCAAGAAAGAAGGTGGTGCTGCGCCATGCAAGCTCTACGAACTCGTGGTGGAATTGGCGACACACAAGCAGTAGCGATAAATTAGATGCCGCTGAGTATGTACCATCTGGAGAATGCGGGCCAGCCATCACGAGTCCAACAGGGTTTCTGGTAGATCCAGGACTTAACCAGTGACGATACTGAGCTTGAGGCGCATCAGTTGCTCGTTGTTCGAACCCAGCATTGACAGACTGTGAGACTACGAAGGATGCGATGTACAGTCTTATTTCTGTTGGCAACGAGAAAAACGTGGTTTGAGATGTTTTTTCCATCATGATGTGTTTATATAATATTCATGAGCATGCAAGCTTCATGTTCGACGACTGCCGGATGGGACACCTGGTTGGTACATGGGGAATTGATTTGAGTGGGGGTCATGAGATGAAGAAAAATACCCGGAGGATGCCGTGTTGGCCCATGCGGTGCCCATCTGATTAGATCTTCACGAACCCCGCCTATCTTCAAACCATCTCATTGCACAATACCTGATGCTCGCTAACACCATCCTGTATATATTTTTATTAAGCTTCACAAATGTAGCCTACGCCCTTTATGCGGGCAAATGGTGTCCCCGCTCTTGCGAGCTGACACTGGACTACGCCACATTCAACGATACAGACTTGCAGTTGTCCAGGAAAGTGCGCTCTTGTCAGAGTGAGCTGCGCCTCACATCGCTGTATTTATGTCTCAAAGAATTCTGCGCGGAAGATGGAGAACAGCAAGCCTTTCTCCGGGAACAAGGTGACTGGTGCAAAGAGCATGCAAACGTCACCTTACCTAGCTACGCAGAGGCTATGAGGCAATGGACCCCAGAGGCTCGCGCAGGAGTAGAGAGATTAAGTGCAGAAGAGGCCTTGAAATTTCCAAGCCTCGTCAAATTAGTTGTACCTGATGGCCAGTTTTTTGAGAGAGCATTTACAACCTTGGTATGCCACTTCGTTTTCCGCGTATTGGTGTCGCTTCATACTGACTAATCTCCAGGACGCGGCTTATTACACGTACGATATCCATTTGGTCTACGGGTAAGTACAAAGAAACCCTGTAGCTCTGATATCCGGCTGACTTTGACAGTTGGTATATGTACTACTTTTGGATTATGGTTGTTTCTTTTGGTATCTTGACACGTCTTCTGTCATCCATCCACATGCTCGTACGCCAGGAATCGAACTATCAACCAGTCTCTGAATCCGAATCCGAATCCGACACCTCTTTCAAACCTCAAAGCATCTTCAGCCTTCCAAAGGCCTGCCTGAAACGCTATCTCACTGTTCCGGCCACCTTTGGAGACCGTTGCTCTCAGCCTTATGGCTGGTGTACAGTTCCACCTCGCATTCAATCCCTTACCATTTTTCTATTTGTTGCCCTTAATTTGATTCTGTGTACCATATCTTATCCGCTTACATCTGGAAATCTCTATTGGCCAGAAAAGTCTGCACAACTGATACGCTTCGTATCTGACCGTACGGGGATCATCGCACTGGCAAACTTTCCTTTGATATGGCTCTTTGGTATGCGGAATAACGTCTTATTATGGATGACCGGGTGGGGATTTGGAACCTATAATGCTTTCCATAGATGGGTGGCTAGAGTCGCCACGGTACAAGCGATAGTTCATAGCATGGGCTACACAATCATGACATGGGAAGGTGAGTTGGTTGTATGGAATTTGTGAGCAAGCCAATATGCTGATAGCAGATAGATGGAGGATGGTCTCATTTCCAAAGATATCTCCATCATCATTATTTTTGGAATGGAGAACTGGTACGCCAAACGCACTGTTGTGCTCGACTGCCTTCAAAGAACCCACTGCTGACATATAAAAGGCAACGCTTGCAATGTGTGCCCTGCTAGCATTTTCCGTCTATGGTCTCCGACGCGCACACTACGAGGTCTTTCTCATCACTCACATCGTCCTTTCGATTACCGCTCTCTGGTCGATGTATTACCATGTTGAGATTTTTGTTAATGGTGAATGGAACATTTTCATATGGCCCTGCCTAGGTGTCTGGGTTTTAGACCGTGTCTTGCGGATGTCACGAGTTATGTCTTTTGACTGGAAATTTTGGAACACCAAAGCAACAGTGAGTTACGATCCAGCGTCAAATCTGATCAAAATGGAGGTAGACGGCAGTAAGAGCTGGGCAAAGATCAAACCGGGAACATACTACTATGTGCATGTGCTGAACGATCTGCTTTACGCACACCAAAGCCACCCCTTTACTTTGGCATATGTGTCTGTCGGTCCGGGCAACTTAACCTCTACACGACTCTCCCAATTATCACCCAGTACATCGCCCCATCGTACGGACTCGTGCGAGTCCAGCGAGTCTGATGCTTTGCTCTCCGCCTCTTCTTCAGAATCCAATTTGGTGTTTCTCATTCGTCCCTATGACGGATTTACATTACGCCTAAAGAACCACTGCCTCTTGTACCCCAAGAAGCTTCGGGTTCTCATTGAAGGACCATATGGACACACGGTACCACTCCACACCTATTCCAATATTCTTTTTGTCGTTGGGGGTACAGGAATCGCTGTCCCGTTGTCCCACTTGTCGCATCTGCTTTCCGCATGCTCTCGTGTGCAGAGTGTGAAGATTGTGTGGGCAGTGCGAGAGCATGCTTTCCTTGCCTCCATTTTACAGGAGTTCAAGGGATTGGTGGAGGACGAACGAGTGGAGTTGGAGGTTCATGTGACGCAAGACGGAGAGGTCAAAGATGACTTACCAAAAGAGTATACTAGAGGTCTGAGAATTTTGACTGGAAGGCCGAACGTACGCGCAGTTGTCGAGGAGACAACACATAATGTGGGACAGACAGACCTTGCGATAGTAGCTTGTGGGCCGGCCCGTATGGCCGATCAAACGAGGAAGGCTAGTGTGGATATGTTGAGAGAAGGGTTTGGAAGGATCGAGTATTTCGAGGAGAGTTTCAAGTGGTAGTCGCTGCACCATAATAGGGTTACATTTCATTTTCTCTAGAGTACGACATAGACGCATCATTCCAGGCGACGTTGAATAGACTTAGTTTTCCAAGCAGACAATTATGCTAACAAAGTAAGGTGGATCTTTTTCGAAGCTTGTGATTGTGCTTGCGCTTGTGCTCTACACACGCGATGTCGAGACCTACAAAGAACTTGGTGGCTTGATACTGGAGAAGCTTGGTATCGCCCAATCATTCGCCTTTCCCATCATCAGGAATATTCCGCACTCTCTCCCCTAGTGAAAGATCTGCTTTAGAGAAGTATCACCTGAGCTTCTCCTCGCCGCGGCCTACAAACTGGAGATGAGTTGCTTGGCTTGGCATCGATCCCCACTCCATTCGTTTGCGTGTTTGCCCCCATTTTTTTTTCAAGATTCCTTGACGATTCCCCATCACCAGCCACACAATGACACAAGGGGCGTCCTGAGACACTTGTCCCTCTCGGCGCCCAGATTAACGATCGTGCTTTCCTTGATGTGTGCACGCGACACCTTTACTCAATGGGATGAATGACGTGCCTGCTAATTCCTACCCGCCTGGCCCCAACGCAACGCGGTATAGCAGAAGATTGCAGCTGTGACGCGTAGCTGTCGTGATTGTTTAAATGTACCTGCATTTCACCTCGAGCTTGTTTCATTGTCTTTTCTACTGCTTCCATCGGCCATCCCTCCACTGCTGCCTATTTGCCGTTGTTGACGTGTTGCATGCAAGATGGGCGTTGACGCGTCTGAACTCATTGTCCCCTTCTTGGGCTCGATTCAGGCTGCTTTCTCTGTGTTATTAACTATTCTCTTCGGCGTGCTGGCAGCGCAATGCAATTTGCTCTCTGTCAGGGCGGCAAAGGAGATTTCGGCGTTATGTGTGCGCATGTTTCTGCCCGCACTGCTGATATATAAGATCGGAAGCAACTTGCGTATGGAAACCGGAGTTCGCTATCTTCCAGTATTAAGTATATCCCAATCTGTCGAGATCACACCCAAGTACAAGCTGATTGTTTGCAGTATGGTCGATCACGTACACACTCGTTACAGTCCTATTTGGTCGTGTTCTCACCCGCATCTTCAAACTGCCTGCCTGGGTTACGCCTGCGCTCGCCTTCAACAACACGACGAGTTTGCCACTACTGCTTATTCAGTCGCTCAAGCAAACCCAAGTCCTCGATAGCATTATTATTGGAAATGATACAGCGGCTGACGCGCTGAATCGCGCCGAGTCATATTTCCTGATCAACGCTATGGTCAGCAACTCTCTCACATTTGCACTCGGACCTAGACTCCTTCGACCCTGCGACGAGGATGCAACGGAAAATGACGAGAACGATAAACAAACAGATGATGGGCAGGAAGGTGACGACGAGAACATTGACATGGAACGTGGCCCGGACGGCCTCATTAACGAAGAAACATCCCTTCTCCCACAACGCGTTACTCGCCCCGCAAATCGTGTAGAGAAGAAGGGATACCTGAAGACACGCGACTGGTACAACAATCTGCCGCCTTGGGCTCAAGAGACTCTCAATGTTGCCTGGCAGTTCGCTAACGCGCCGCTGATGGGTGCTATCGCAGGGGCCATCATTGGCCTCACGCCTGCGCTTCATCGTCTTTTCTTTAATCCCAGCAATGAGGGTGGATATCTCAATGCTTGGCTTACTACAGCGATTAAGAACATCGGGGAGCTGTTCGCCTCCACGCAAATCATCGTCGTAGGCGTGAAACTCAGTCAGAGTATGTTGAAGATGAAACGGGGTGAGGATAGCGGTGAGGTGTCGAAAAAGAGTCTAGCATTCGTCACGCTCATGCGATTCTTTGTTTGGCCTGCGTAAGTGATTTGCCATTCTACGTTTTACTACCAATTAACAATTAGCAGCCTGAGCATTCCCTTCATCTGGGTTCTTGCGACAAAAACTCAACTTTTAGACGCTGACCCCATGCTCTGGTTTGCTATGATGCTCATGCCCACTGGCCCGCCAGCAATGATTCTTGTCGCGCTTACAGATGTTACTGGTGCTCCAGAGCAGATGAAGATGACGATTGCCAAGTTTCTGACTGTGAGTACACCTCTAGTAGACATCGAGATAATTCTTTACTGACACGTACTTAGATCAGCTACACTATCACTCCGCTGATTTGTTTTGCAGTTGTTGGAAGTCTTAAGGCTACAGAGGCTGCCATTAGCAAATAATATATTGATGCGGTGCAGCATCATGACGTGTTTTTAGTTTGAAGAGCGCTACTTGAGATCATTTCTGTCTTTTATTATTCACAAAACCCTCTCAAAATAAAGTTTCAAGTTGAAAATATCATGGAACTAACATTTTTTTCATTCTTGAACCGAGGCATATACTATGCCAGATGCCGAGAAGATGGATTGTTTCATGCGGCCTGCACGATTAAGAAATGCAAGAAAGTTTTTTTCTCATGTAATTGAACGATTGTTACTTATGCCGACAATCAACAGAATGATGGTGTTCTCAGTGTTAAAAAGACTCACATATTCGGGAACTATGGAAGTCGATAACGTTGACACCAGAAAAGCTACTCGAAGCTTAAATACCAGCATCTATGAACAGATGCTTCCTTCAAGCTTTCTCATGGATGACAGTATTCTACGAGTTGACTTTGAGAGTGAGATGCCAGCAAGCAATTCGCTAAACTTGAGCTCCACAAACCCAGAATCCTTGGATCTACCGTGAAACCTCTCCAGAGTTATATTTGTATCGTCATGGCCATTGAGTTCTGTCAGCCATTGAGGTAACTCGAGGGAAATTCAGATCTTTTCAACGTAGATATCGCTTGGCACTCTGTGAGACGCGAGAGGAGGTTACCCTGACACTAATGACATGGTTCATTTCGCAAATTGGAGTTGTGCTCAAGGTGAAACTAACACTAAAAATGGTTACCATGATATCTGTCTACTGTATCGCAAACGTTTTCCAGCTCAATATATAATGCAAGAAATTCGATATGTCGCCGCGATACACGGACGTGACTTCCTGGGTGTATTTCATTAGGATTATTGCGGCCAGTGAAGTGCGAATCCAATGATTGCATGCCTAGTAGTGGCAATGGTTATAATGATGGGCACAACTTATATGGTGCGATCAAGTGTAGCGATGGCTGCACCCATGACGATAACCTCTTTCCCACCGAAGAGCCAACAACATCTGCTTTAGTAAAGGACTATACAATCAGACTTGTAACTTTGTTATTTGGGTTCTTTGAATTGCTGGCGAGATGTGGCGCGGCGATGGAGGTGTAAATGCCAGAAACATAACCGCCCTGAGAACCCTGTCGTGGGTCAACTTTTCTACAAGCACATGATTTTGATGGTGAGTGGAATACAGGAGAGAAACGTTAAGCGTGGAGCAGAAATATTCGGGTGTTAATGGACCGAAATCTTCCAACCTTCCAAAATTTAAGTAATGTTTTCAGTTAGTTGTTGCATGCGCATCGGAATGTGGAGACTGACTTGCGCTTGGAAGAAGACCACACCCACTCTGTACCAAATGATTCTAGACCTAAACTGATCGACTATTTTGCGGAGCCGATATCTGGGGTAAAATCTGGGGGGATCTCGGAGTAAAGGTCGCCGCCAAATTTTCATTGATCAAATCATCGATCTCAGACAGCCAATTCTGAGTCTCGAGGTTAGTAATCTTAGCATCAGCCTTGCCTTCAATCGAATCGGCTCCACACAAGTCTCCACCTACCCATCCCCGCAATATCGGGCTGAGTAGAGGTAGTTGATTTTAGAACATCTGGACGAAAGCGATCCATACGCAATTGAGGCAGAAAAAGATATATAAAGATGTGACACCGTGGACATATTAGTATTCACACTGTCGCAATACTGCAGAGCAATCCTCACAATTCATCATGGTTGCAGCCTTTCTTTACAGCGCCTCTATCCTTGGGCTTGTCTCCACTGTGTTTGCAGGCCCAGTAGTGCCCTCTAAGACCGATTATGTCAATTGGAAGACTTTTAAGGCCAATGGTATCAACCTAGGTGGCTGGTTGGCTCAAGAAGCGTTCATTGATCCTACCTGGTGGAGTCAGAATTGCGGCGACACAACCGACGAGTGGAATTGCTGTGCCAGGTTAGGATCTCAGTGTGGACCTGTACTAGAGAAAAGATACGCAACGTACATCAAGCCAGCTGATATTGACAAGCTGGCGTCTGTCGGCGTGAATGTACTTCGCATCCCGACCACGTATGCAGCCTGGACCAAAGTACCTGGGAGCCAATTCTATTCTGGAAACCAGGCCTCCTTCTTCAAAAACATCGCTTCCTATGCAATCGCCAAATATGGAATGCACATTATCCTTGACATACACTCTTTACCTGGTGGTGTCAATGGCATGGGTTTCGGTGAAGGCGAGGGCCGCTTCGGATGGTTCAACAATCAGACCAATCTCGATTACTCGCTTCACGCCATCGACGCTGCTCTGAAGTTTATCCAGAGTTCAGGAAGCCCACAGTCATACACTCTTGCTCCAATAAATGAGCCAGTTGATAACCGAGATCTGTCCACTTTTGGCACGCCAGCTGCGTTGTCGGATGCTGGTGTAGCTTGGGTGCAGAAGTATATTAACGTTGCTATTTCAAAAACCAAAGCCCTCAACTCTAAGATTCCAATCATGTTCCAGGGTAGTTTCAAGGGCGAAGCCTTCTGGTCTTCTCAATTCCCTGTCGGCACGAATCTCGTCTTCGACGTACACAACTACTACTTTGCGGGGCGCAACACCGACTCAGACACGGTGACTGCAGACATCTGTTCTGACGCAAAGATATCAGCTGGAGATGGAAAATTTCCTGTCTTTGTTGGTGAGTGGGCTATACAGACAGTCGCAGATAACAAGTTCGTAAATCATGCAAAAAACTTGAATACGGGTCTATATGCTTTCGGAAAATACACCCAAGGAAGCGCTTATTGGACTGCTAAGTTTTCAGGCAATGTTCCTGTAGCAGGAGAAGGTGTGCAAGGGGATTATTGGAATTACTTGGCTTTCGTCGACGCCGGTATCATTGACCCTAGCCAGGGCCAACGATACTGCTCTTAGCTAAGAATGATCAATATATCTTATTAGGATGGCCACCTATCGCCTAAGAGTGTATGAACCCACTAGCAGGTGCAGCTAGAGATCGATTGATCCTTTGCTACATCACATCACCCGTCAGCCACCACTAATACACTATCACGTGTGTGAGCCCACGAAAACCAAGCACCTAGATAGTCTTTTATTTGACCAATCCTAGTAATATGACAAATTCGTTCTCTAATTCCTCCCTAATGCCAACCGTAAAGACTTACTTTAAGTTAGGAGTTGCTTCACCTTACTACGTCTGACCATTATGACTTACCGATTTGTGACGAAGCAGAACAGATCTTGTAATGTAATTTTGAACTCGTGCAGATCTACGATTTCTTGGCAACGAGTGAACGTTTTAAATAAATAATCAATCAATCATAGAAAAAATCGGAATGTCTGCAGCGGATGTTTTGGTCCTTTCAAGTGTGATGGCTGCTACGGTGGTGACAAAACATCAAGCATAAGACCTTCGATAATGCGCAATACAATCAAATTTAATGAGAATATTCGATCTGCTACGCTACTCTCCAAACTGGGTCACTGAAGAATCTGGGGATGAGTGCTGTGCGCAAATGCGGCCGCATCAATTCATGTAAGCAAAAAAAAGGCCTGAGCGATCACAACCGTAGCTATCCCTCCAAGAAAGATTCTGACGTTGTAGATACTTAGTGTATCATAGAGCTGTAACTTCTATTCGTCGAATCGTGTAGTTAATCGTTTCGCATCTTGTTCATACTGCTAGACACGGATCAAGTGTTTTTCAGTGCTTTGCGGTAGAGACTTGTAATTACATTCAAAGCAACTGACAATATCAATGAGTCATAGTGTTACTTAAACTTTTGAGAGAATATTCGGGCTGAAGTTGTCTTAATTGTCTGACATCTAAGTCGGTGACATGGTTGGGCAAATTCGATCATGAATCTGAATCCCTTTAGCTAGCGAACATTCGACTCGTATAGAGCTCATGGTTCTTATGCAGCTATGCTCTACCTTTTGGGGAGTGGGAAAATCAGCGCGAATCCAGTTCACTTTACTCACAGCAAATTATAAGCGAAACTAAATGAACCCAGATAAATTGAGTGCTAGTGCTATGATATCATATACTGCAATTAATTCCTGACTTCCTAGCACACGTCTTGGAACCAACTTAATTTCCAACCTTTCACCAATCATATGAACCTATCCCAAATCAATGAGCGAGCCGCGACGAAGCATTTAGGCAGCGCCGTTGAAAGCAAAAAGGTTGGGGCTGCCGCTGAGGGTGCCAGTGACACGACCAGAGGTAGCAAGAGCCTTGATACGGCTGGTGACAGCAGCAGGGGTCGTCAGGCCCTCAAGAGCCTGGAGGTAAAGAGCAAGACCAGCGATATGGGGAGCAGCCATAGAGGTGCCGCTGATGGTGTTAGTGGCGGTGTTGCTTGTGTACCACGAGGACAGAATAGCAACACCGGGGGCGAAGAGGTCAACACCCGCTCCGTAGTTGGTGAAGCTAGCGGGGCGGAAGCTAGAGTCAGCAGCGGCAACGGTGATGGCGTTAGGAGCGTTGGCGGGAGATTGGCTGGACACGGGGAGGGGGTTGCCGTTGACATCGCCGTTTCCGGCAGCAACGACAGAAAGAACGCCCTGGGTGTAAGCAGCCTGAATAGCGTTGGTCCAGGTGGTAGAAGCTGCGCCGCCGAGAGAAAGGTTGATGACTGAGCGTCCGGCACGGCTCTTCGAGGTGATATCGTTGACTGCCCAGTTGAAACCAGAGAGGATAACGGAGGTAGTTCCTTGGTTGCCAGTGAAGACCTTTACAGAGATCAAGTTTGCCTGCACGATGGATTAGTATGAATTTGGCGCAAAAAGATTATGCAAGACTTACGCTTTTTGCAACACCGTAAGTAGAGCCACCAATCGTACCGGCAACGTGAGTGCCGTGACCAAGGGTGTCGGTGTGGGTACCACCAGCAGCGTTGAAGCCAAGAGTAGCACGTCCGCCAAACTGATTGTGGGCGACGATAATACCGCTATCGACAACGTAGGCATAGGTGCTCTGTCCAGCGGTGGTGTCGTAGCGGTAGGTGGTAGACGAACCAGAGCGGCTGGAGATGGCACCAAGGCCCCAGGGAGCACCAGTCTGGGTTGTGATAGCCTTCTTCTCGAGCTTTGTGTCGACCTCCTCGAACCAGAGGTAAGCCTTAGTGTCAGGCTCGACGAGAGCAACCTATAGTTGGACGATTAGACATGGTGCTGTTGATAAGGATTTTCTTGCTTACATCAGGGTTGGCCCTAATCTCAGCAATAGTCACGTCATCGAACTCTCCAGCGTATGCCTTCCAGTCCTTGATGCCGTACTTCTTCTCGATACCAACAGTGCCACGCTTAGCGAAGCTTCGCTTGTGAACATCGGTAACCCAGCTGAGATGAGACTCAACGGCAGCAGCATCGACACCTGGCTTGAGGGTCACGATGTACTTTCCTGGGATGATGTCGTCCTTCTTCGTGACTGGTGCACCGAGAGCAGCTGGAAGCAGAGCTCCGAGGAAGAGCGCAAGGTTGCGAACGTTGATCATCGTGAAGAGGAGAGAAGTTGACCGAGAGTAGAGGCGGAGATCTGAAGGCTGATGCTTGGATGGTTTTCAACAGTCAGTCAAAGGCATACCTTATATACACCATCTCAAGTGCTCCATGGTCTCGTTCATCATCTCTATGGGGAATGATGCTATCTTCTCCGGGAGCATTTCGAAAGCTCCAAACGTTTATCGACCATCTCGAAGAAGAAGGTAGGTTTCAGACAACTATCTTGAACCCCGGTTCTGTTGTCAATAACCGACTGTGGGGCTATCTCCACCCCTATCTTTACTGCTTGGCAGTTGGTATGCGGCGGACGTTAGTCTCTGAATGCTATGGTACAGAGTTCTAGTCTACAGAATGGAAGCTGTTCCGCATCGTCAGTATAGTTGGTATTGCGTCAGATAGGGTCTAATACGTGACCGAAGTAAGTAGGCTGACACCTGCCAGATCGGGAGGTGTGGCTAATATAAAAGTATGGGGCCGCTCTCTTTTGCCAAGGCCAAGGCCAAGGCCAAGCCGGAACCCGTGTTAAAAGAAGAAGGAACAACATCACAAGGCTGCATGCAGGTACCGTTATATCGTTAGCGCTCTGTTGTTACCAGGTCCGGACAATTATGTGCAGCACCGGCGAGTTTCGAAGTGCGGCACTTGTGTGCTCTCGGTTTCTGGTTGCCGCGTGATGCATAGTGAACAGTTTTGCCATCCTTGGGGGGAGGGGCAGTTAGAATCACAGTGGGATTGATGTTTCCACAACAATCTTGAGATGGAATGCGCCACTGTATGAATGATCTTCGGATTCGTTCCTTGGCCTATGCGCTAGATAGGGTGTGGAGTGTTTCGCTGTTGCGCTAAACACCAATCACAATCGTCATCCTGGCTGTCTTGATCTACAGCAGGATTTAGTCTCTTCGTATTGCAATATCTATAGGCGCTGCCAATAGCTGGAATGTCAAATCAGAGCGGCACATCATTGTGCTGGTCGGCCCACTCATACGCGGGGAACAACGTTTTGATGCATTTCCTAATCAGGAAACTGCGCATTGCATCAGAGTGTTCCTTCAGCACGCCGGATTGATGAGCAGACTGCACTTGCTGGTTTCTGCTCACATTATACTGAAGCGATATAGCCGCTCTAATTACAGACATTAGTACATGGGCATTTTTGCTTGGGACCCAGGAATTGATATCAAATGTCTTGTGACCTGCCCGATACAACACTTGCGTGCTGGGACGCAACGATGTCGACGGAAAACATCATCAGATATCAATATTTGATATCAACAGACCTGAGCACATCATTGCCGTGTCTGAGGAGGAGAATCTTTCGAGACCTGTTGCCAAGATTAATATTGAGGGTTGCAGCACAGCTGTCCTCTGCGAGGACTTGCCGGAAATTCCATCAATCGCTCTATACTATGGCCCTAACAACAGTTTCTCCAGACTCTAATTTTGATGAAATCACATGGTGACGGTCTTGTAAAAACCCATTCAGCCTTTGAGATGTGTTCAATCTGTTCCGTATCAACGGTCGCCAGATCGTATAGAATTATATAATTAACTGAGAGAACAAGTGTGTTGTCTGCATATTGAATCAAAGTTTGTACAGAGGATGTGTGTGATGCCAAACGAAAAACTAGCATAGATTACTTTCGCAATAACTCGTGACCTAGCGACCTACGAAACAAGCTCGATATATCAGGACTATCAAAAAGTCTCGCCTACTTTTGCCCACTTTGCCTACTCAGTTGATTTATGGACAAAGTCTGGAATGCAAGACAGGTGGCGACATTGGCAAAGTTTCCAGTACAGGAGGACCTCCGATGGACACTCACCTACCTTTTTCTCTCGACTCTTCATTCATTTCCTATGATAAGCGACTACGTTACATTGAAGTCAAAGCTTAGGACCTATTTTCCTCGCATATCAAAACGATTGAAACAATCATATACTGATTGTAGTTCAATTAATAACTCATCCGCAATCGAATTCCCTGTAAATTTGATAGTAAATCATAAAATCATACAGAAACATACCAAAACAGTACGACGATGATCAACTAATACAAGTGGGATGCGACCTATGAGAGCCTTTTCAAACCATATACTCACATTTCCAACAAAGTGCTTCCGGCTGCATTCCACCATTCAAAACTTCTGTAATACTATGTCAATTTCTTCTCCATCGACACGAACAGGAACATGAACGATGTTACTCGATTCAGAAACATCCTCTGTTGTTGATAGATACCCATCTAAATAGACTCCATAATGACCGACCGGAAGATTATGAAGCCGAAGAACAACTCTACACATTTGGTTAGCAAAACATTGATGGAAATGTTCTAGAAACGTACTGCTCCACTTTTTCATGCCAAGTGCGCATCGTCAGCACCATAACTTCTTTAGATCTATCCCAGATGCCCCGTAGGAAATCAATATTGTTTTCTAAACCTACTCCATCGAGATATGGGGCTTCGTTGACTTGTTCTGGAGTCCATGGGGACTCCCACATTTTTCGCTGCCCACCAAAGACATTGAGCCTCGAGTAACCTATTGCAGAATTTCCTGTAAACGGGTCTGCAGTAACCCAATTTCCATCCTCATCTTGATCCTTCAAATTGTTGCTATGATACAATCCACCGTTGTGCCATGTGGGGTTCAAGAATTTATCCGCATGCTTTAGAAGGCCATCTAGGGTGGACTGGTCACCAAGCTCTGACACCCATTTCATCACGTAACCAAATGTAGGACGTGGAAATGGCAGTTCCGGAGGCGGCTGAATGTTATTTTCCCGGACGATCTGTCGGGCTTGAAGCCAAGTTGCTTGAGCTTCAGGATCAGCTCCATCGTTGGTGACAAGGTCCCGAATTGCAAATGCAACAGGAGAGTTGTTTAGATTTATACGTCCCTCTTCCATCTGTGAGAACCAACCGACTGTTTGAGTTTTGTATGTGCGTGCGGCGAGCTCAGGACTCCAAGCGTTCATGAAAGCGGTGCTCCTGCAAGTTTTGTCAGTAGCCGGTGGTCTAGAGAAGACAACATGCAAACCGACCATGCGGTCATCCCAATGTCAGACGAATTACGTATAGTTCTTTGCTTTGGCGAATACCACATGGCAAAGAGGCCGTCATCTTGAATCATGCCTTTCCCTTTCCAAGCCGCAGCATATTTTTTAGTGACATCTGGAGCTACATCGGTATTGTCGTGAATATCGTTGTACCGCATGGCAATCATCTTTGATTAATCAGTAACTTTGGCAAGCAGCAATCAGATTGAGGTCTCACCGGAAACTGATTACAAACAACGAAGATGCTGTTGGGCTCACAACATACGCCCATCCAATTTTCGCGCTCCATTTCGTCCAATATCGCTTTTTGAAGGGTTTGCCGTGTATAGGAGAATTTTTCGGGACCCATCCCCCAAAACATTGGTTGCCAGTCAAAAGTGAGCGCTTCGTCTTCATTATACCTATCATCGTTGAAAAGCATTGTATATAGTGAAACCATTAGAAGCAGGTGACCTGAGTACTATTTCAATCAGCAAAAATCATATGAAGGCTCGATCTTGCATTGGCTGATGTACCATGATATTCTCTCGAACGATCGGATCTGCCCATGGCTTCCTCAACTCTTTGATATCAGGATCAACAAACTTTCCGCTATGACTGGTGAGAAACCAATAGCCCCAGACTTCGCGGCGTAGCATTTTTTTAATCAATTTCTCGAACAACGTTTTAAATACGGATCTAAGCGCAGGCATCCGGTGATAATGGGCCGCTCCTGCGGCATATGCCATGGTGGCTAGTTGGTAACGATAAGCATCCAACCACTCTTGCCCAGGGTCCTGAGAGCCCATGAGCGCCCACTCTCCATCTCTTTGCGCAACAAGATTGTGGAAATGTCGTAAATGACCTGCTTGCTCACGCGTGAGCTTCTGATAACTATCTATAAATCCTGGTTCGAGATTCTGCGGAATGTCTTGCGCATATTGTGAGTCGTGCAATTTAGTTCCCATAGTGAATAAAGCGATTGAAAAGTTTTTCAAAACAACATTTTGAAGTACCTTCGTCATCTCTTTTAAATATTGCAATTCTCAAACCTCTATGGTGCGTAGGACCTCCGAGGTTAAGGTAACTGCCGGTCGTGACGAGTAAGCTTCTCTTTGTAGTAATCGGAATCCCGAAAGTCCGACGACACTTACTTCGGCCGAACTATTTCAGCCATGAAAAACTCAAATTAACATCTGTTTGAAGATGTCTATTGCACCCTTCCGAAAATTTGTATCTTCAAAGACGATTTTATCTATAAGCCAGTCATAAAACCATTCAACGTAACCCTTCGTAAAAGAATGTCAAATTGATGTTCTTAGGAACCAATGGATCATGTAAAACCTCCTTGTAAATCTAATATTGGGTTATAACAGACTAGTGTCATAATACAGTATCTACTATAGCTCCAGTTATCAGTCGTTATGTCAGCAATAACTGGTGTACTATCACATTTGTGAGTGTGTGAGCTCCCATTACATGGAGGTAGTTTCTGACCGGCAAAATCATGATAGCACAAGAAGTATCAAAACCAAAAACCAATTAGTCTTTAGCTATGAGGCTAGTAGATTGGTAAACTCTACGCAACAAGTAGTTACCAACACAATGTCTGCATTGAACGTTAAATAAACCTAGTCTTCTTTCGAATTATTTTTAACAAAAGAAATGAGTAGATGTCCTAATTCCCATCCCTTCCAGTAGTAGAAATGACGTTGCTATCCTTCCACGTTTACAATCCACAAGCCAGCTAAAATCAAGAGCCTCACTTGAACATTCCTGCGACTCTTAAATACTGCACGCATTCTCATGTC
Organism: Mycocentrospora acerina; assembly: GCA_022701365.1. Classification (NCBI taxonomy): domain Eukaryota; kingdom Fungi; phylum Ascomycota; class Dothideomycetes; order Pleosporales; genus Mycocentrospora; species Mycocentrospora acerina. Next base: position 10,842 of record JAKUHH010000229.1, on the reverse strand, counting down.
AAATTCCATGGCATGGTCTGGAAATGCTTGTGGAAGGCATACTGGGGAACTACTTAGGTATGATATGGCAAACTAACATAACGAAGGTTAAATAGGTAAAGATAGACCTTAACTCTTATGTAAATTGTAGAACTTGTGTTTCGCATTCCTTATTTGAGCTTGAGGATCAATGAAGGTTCGAATTTTACGAAGGTATTGTAAAAAAAGGCTGTTGTCTACTTTTGAAATGAATGTCCTAATCAAGACTTTGTGCCTCCTGTTATTTGCATTGCACGTTATAGAGAGTGAAAAGCGTCATAAATCTTCTGAGTTCACGTGAAGAAATGTAACACAACTCTACTTGACATTAATGAATGACATCATAAACAAAACAGCTGTGCCTGAACTTACTAGGTAAGTAAACAGAAGAAAATTAAGAGAAATTCACATACTTTGAAACTGATATTGTTACCAGTATTTCCCATGCTATGATCACATACTGTGCTTTAACTTTGAATCATGACCTGAATTTTTTCTTGAAGTTTCCAATGCACATAAAAGTTCATTTCTCAAGATTTAACGAATTTGGACTTGCCCATTCTAATGCGAAATTACGTGACATCAGTGAGAAAACAAATTTGAGCAATTCTGTGACTTGGGATTTTACGATTGTTTTCAGATGCACGGTGATAAGTGCAAAATATAAGCTACAACTAATTAGAAACACAGCGTAGCTAATAGGGATGAAATTTACGACCTGTATCTTTCCAACTACTGATGTAGCTGAAAATTACGTTGACACACTAGCCATCGTTTTGAACGAAAAATTTGTCATGCAATTCTATTGTTGCAAACCTTCATTTTCGCGTCACTAAGTAGATTCTCCGTATAATATACAAGTATAGTTATAGCTATAGATAGACGAATCGCTGTCTTTGTAGGCAGGATTATTCAGAGTTCTGTATAACAGTATCATCGTAATCCGGGTTGTGGCGGATACTCAAAGGAGGGGTATAAGGTTCGCATAGTGATCCGGTACAATTTGCGGTGGTACTCAGAACTTGCGATCAACCTCTATCGTGCCTCTCCAGTGTGTATTAATAACATCTATTCTCTTAGACCAAGAACCCATTTAAGCCCTCCTGTAATGTGTTCAATAAAGTACTCCTCGCTATAGCTCTCTGCAGTGTGACCCATGCCTGTATACCACGACCTTGCCTTCCCTTCGAAGAGCGAGTACCACGAGATTGGATGGTTTGGAATCATGCTGAGATATGAAGGAGTTATTTCATCAATGTAGGTTTCGTTTAGAGTGGCTAAGATAGTATATCCTGTTGCCAGACTTGGTGTGGTCCTATATGAATACCATTCGTCTGTCCGGTTCTGAAGAATGGGAAGGTTAACGGTAGATGGATGAGCAGAGTCCTGAATAGTGATTATATCAGAACGGATATTCCCATCTACATTGAGTAATTGTGGTTAGTTAAGTGGAGATGTGAGAGGTAGAAGATGTGAAACTTACATGGAGGATATCGCTCTAATTGTGCATTGCTGCACGTCCATTCAGGCGAGCAGGGATGGAACTCAAACTGTGTACATCGAGTTAAAAGTTGTAGTATAGAAGTTCGATTAGTCGCTTACCTGTCCCCCAACTAGTGTATTAAACCAAGGTGGAGTGGCGTTTCCAAAGTCTGCTGCTGTTGGTGTGAATCGTGTTAGTCGTAAGAACTTCACATTGATAGGGTAATAGGAACAAACCTGCGTGGATCCCAAGCCAAGAGCCACCGTCGACTAAATATTTGTAAAGAGCCTCATATTCACTCTCTATCAGCAAGTCGCCTGTAGTATGAATAAAAACTAAGCTTGTAAAATTGCTCAAGCCTTCAGTCGTGAAAATCGAGGAGTCTTCTGTCGCTGTAACAGACCAATCATTCTTGTTGGCAATCGAGGTGACGAGTTCAATGCCTTCAGGAATGCTTTATCGTATGAATTAGATTGAGTGCAATGTGAAGCATCAATGGGTTCTAACCTATCATGACGATACCCAGCAGTTTTGGTGAAGACCAGAAGGTTAGGCTTGGGTGAAATAGCTATAGTCTAGTAAGAATTCGAACACAGCAATGAGAGACAGATGAAACACACGAGGACGGATGATTTTGGAAGCAGTAGCTGCGGCTGCTAAAGCCGTCAAAGTGAAAAGAATCTTCATTCTTAGGGTCAATAGATAGAGGACGAGAAACTTCGAGGATTAATGACGCAGGCGATTCCTACTGATCACTTATATAGAGGAAAGCAGGATGTTACTTTAGAAGGGCCGGGAGAACTTCGGGAGATGCATTCTAATAACGAGTGGATTCATGAATGATACAAATTGATCACACTACCAATGAGATTATCTTAGGCATCACCCATTGCTTCCTTCGAGGATTTTACTATTTTTATGCTACGTCATTTCGTAGGCACCGGCCATTCTACGTGCCGGTTTTGTATGCCCGATGGGAACAGCCTCTCCGGTGCTGATATCCACCAATAACGATTTGTGCGACGCGCAATGTCTAGTAAGAGCTGCGTTACTTTCGATGAATTCTACTTCTTGCTAATGCGCTGCCGAAATCTGCTATATACGTCGAGATAAATGTTATCGCTTCAATCAGTTCAGATTTTGACCTCACCGCGAGACCAAATGAGATATTTCAGAAAGATTGCAAATCCACATTAAGAGGAACCCAGGTTTGGGATCATAGCGGACGTTAGTCCATAAATGAACTCGCTTGCTATCTAGTTCCTTCGACACTTCTACCAAGATCTTACTGAACACGCTTTTCGCATTCGCACTCGACCGAGTTTCGGTGTTAATTCTATATTGTCAAAGTCGAAGTGCAACGGACGAAGTACCTAGTTTAGTTAGTGTACTTCAATTGCACCGTAAATGAAACAAAGGTGCACGCACACCAGGGATTGCCTGCCTATTTGGTAAAATTGCGGAGCACCCAAGAATTACCTTAATTATAAGATCTCTTAACAAGTTGTTTAGTCTAAAATCATTTCTTCTGAAGGTCAAAGTGCAACTTGTATTTACTTCATTCTGTGCAAATCGACGACTAATTAATTTAGAACGTTAGCGTCAATTTGCCTGATTTTGTCGTGATTCCTCGTTCATTTTTGTTCCACATTCGGCGTAGATTTACAAAGCTGCTAATTAATGTGCAGGATATGGTAATACCGCATTTGTTCAACTTTTTGGAAAATAGTCACTTGAAAATTGGTTGAGAAGTGAACTCTAGATTCATTTATAGTTTGACTGACAAAGTTGAATTACAAGTTTTTAAACTTGTTGCTGACACTTCATCAAGGTTCTACTAGTTGAAGTCAGGGTTTTGTCTTAATGTATAATACAATGGGAGAGGAAAAAAAGTGGAAAGGATACTGCGGTGTAGTTTGATTAAACAACATAAAAAAATTTGTCTAATCTAAATTTTTCAGGAATAGCAACTACCCTGGGCGCTTGTATCTAACTATTACAGTTTTTGCGAGTCATGATTATCAATCAACCTCTAATAATGTTCATCTTTTGTAGTTTATTATTGAAATGGTCGTGATCATGATATGCTTGTTTCCTTTTTCCAAGCCCAAGCGTGAAGTTACCTCAATCGACTTTTTGTGAGATATCGTTGAGTTATCATGACCACCATATCGTGTCTACGTTCTGTTTTTCCAGGTTGCAGTTCCAATGCGTGGGAGTCGATACAGCCACGAGATATGTATGTAGTGGACGTGCCCGGCTTGAGTTCAAAGTAAGGACCTGATTTTTATAAGCCAAGCAATTGCCAGCGAACTTCGCCGGAATTTTTTGCAGTGCGGGCGAAGAGTATTGAGTCCTTATCTGGGTAGCATACGCAATGATAACTTGAGAAAAACTGATGTTGGTCTAGACTGTTTGGTTGATCGACAGACTACGTAGCGGCGCTATTAAGGAACGTTAAGGCGGAGTTAACACGACCAGCAAATATCTGACGATGAACGTTTCCATCAAACATAAGAATATTGCAAATTTGTCAACAGTAACGAAAGGTAGATTAAATATGGTCCTATTGGCTGTCTGTCGGCTGGTTGTATGGAAGCCATAAAACATGATCCACAATTCCATCAGTTCTGACCTCCTATTGATTCCTGCACTATCAGCTTATCTGACAAATAATTTACAAATATTAGAAGCCTATTTTATCAATCAGTAAAAGTCACGAACGATTTCTATTTAGGTACTAATATTTTAATTAAACAGAAAAGAGATCAACACCACTTACAATTGCAAGCGGATTGAATCTAAAGAAAGAACACAAAGTGCCACCTCTAGGCTACTGAGCATGGTTTAGGGTAAACAAGAGGTCAGTCTGAAAAAGATTCAGCCAAGACGAGATCTCGTTGCAGATATTTTTGTGCAGTAGTATATTGGAGTTAAAACATTTTACAGTGTGTTCTGAGATTTAAAAAAAAATTAAAAAATAATCTTCTGAACAGTCGCATTCAGGCATCAAAAATATAACTTCTCTATTTAAGAGTCTGTTGCTTTGTGGTAGCCTGTATTACCCATCATGCTAGCCCATACAGTCTATATCAAAAATTAATCAGCATGCGAGTCTTCAGTGTCTACATAGTCTTATATTCCTTGCCGTTCAACAATAGAATGAGTCTTTCCTCTTACCGTTCCTCTTAAATAGAAAGCAAGAATGTAATAATACTGTATGTGTGAGAGAACAATCAGGAGGAACTTGTTGTATTATTAGGCGTGTAGGACTCAAAGACTCTATAGGAGTTGTGTGCTCACGTGTTTGCACACGGGCCTGCACACGTGCTCTCACACGTGCAGGATGGCAGTATGAAAACAAGCAATATGGCAGGCAAATATGAAACATAGTTACGTATTACTGATGAAAATTAAAGAAACGGTCGTCACGCTCCTCCCGACTGAAAAGAAACATTTTTTAACCCAATCTCAGTGTGCGATATCGGGTTGAAATCCTATCAACTCGTTTATGTAGTCAAGCCACACAACTAAGTTTAAATGTGGTCCAGATTTTTAAGATACCATTACGATACACAATGTTTTCAGTTAAGCTTCTAATATGCAATTCGAACCTAGTACGGAAAACATTAGCTTTGATAATCGATGGACGCGTTATCAAGCTGAAACCAGCCTCATTGTCTCATTTTTTGCCAATTCTTTTAAGTTGATTGTTAGATACTTAGAGAGAATCCAAGTAAAAACCTCTTAAGCGAAAACTTAGGGCAAGGTACTAACCATTCCCAAAGAGACGCGAAAAGCCAAACAACTAGATATCCCGAGAGAATTAGGCTATTCAAAGTTACGATCTCAGATCCGCAATCTCCGCAATGGAAATTTAAGCCTTGAACTTGTGACACAATGGGGAAGAAGAATAATTATTTCTCGAGAGAAGCTTACTATATATATCTCTGCTTCGACTGTTCTCTTTATTCTTTTTAATTGCCTTGCCCACCTTTTTGCATCGATCATGAAGATGGGTTCATTTACCCCTCTAGCAACGCCAGAAACAGCCATCAGATGACATCGCATCCTCTCACCAACTACAAATACTAAGGTTTCCCCTATAGTACTCGATGGAATCAGTCTTATTATTTCGTGTAGTCAACTGTTTAGCAAAAGCGAGGATCTATACTTTTTAAAAGATATCTATTACAAGCTTGGGGAAATCATTATTGATAAGCTAATCAAGTACAACCCTCAAGAATTAAAGGTGTGAATTAGAAAATGAATGGAGAAGCACAAGACAGCAATTGCGACTAAATGTTGACACACCATCACACTGTGCGGGAACAGGAACACTCATGTAAATGGATCTACAAATCGTTCACATGGAATTCCCCATATACGTAATATCTCATTTTAATCCCAAGCTTACATCATCTTGATAGCCCACGCATGTGTTGGACTCAGATTTTCCTCTCTGTATACCTCGAAATCATGCATGTCTATACAAAGTGCATCATCGCGTGCAAACTGCTGATTAAGTAACAGGATGTACGTGTACCAATACAACTATGGAAATGAAACCTTTGTCAAACTTGAAGTTGCCCGTTTCATCATACCGCACAGCTTTACTAGTACTTACTACCAGAGCTCGGAAGTCGGTGCATGTGCAAGAATAGAAAAAGTGTATCTTCCTCAGGTCGCTTGTTACTTCAGACACCGACATGAAATGCATGTCCTAGGAAGCAAAAGGAGAGCACAGTACTAATAATTAGCTGCAGGGTTTCGGGTTCAGCATATTCACGCTACAAGTGATCAATATGCTGCCTTCTCGTTTATATGCCATTATATTGATGTAATGCTAGATACGCACAAACATTTGTATTGATTTCAATAAATCTTGAGTTAGACTCCGGCTTTCCATCTGTAGATGACTAAGAAACGTTTGAAACTCCATACCACGCCTGCAGCCCCAACAATAAGGATTTCATAACGGTTGATCACTTCATGATGAAGATTGGTAGTTGTTATATTTCTCTGAAGTCATAAGCATCTTATTCAATATGAACCTGTCCGAGCTCATCAAGTTCACCAGAGTGTCTTCCACATACAGCAAGGTGAACTTGAAATCCTCGACTCACGACTTTCCTCGTTATTCTACTTCAACATGTTGTAGACTTTCAAGCATATCTCGTGATCAATTGTCGAATGCTCTTCGCAGCATGTTACCGAAATACTGTAGTCTAGGCACTCAAAGTCGATATGGGTGTGCAGGGCGCTGATCTCGGACGACTTGCGGAAGTTCGAGATCTGTGGCATTTTCGAATGTAAACAGTGGCAGATGTATGGAGTGCGGGAAGTAAATATGTTCATTTAAAAAATTGACTCTTTCGCTTGTTAGTAGTATTGGCGAGTTGGGAATGGAACGGAATGAAAAAGCTTGTCCACAATAAGTACTTGCGTTCATTCGCTGGTTTCTGGAAATATACGGCTGCGTGTCTTGGGAAATTTTCTGTGAGCTTATTTGGTGTTGCTGATAGATATTAGTACAGAAAGCTTTGTCAGTGCCGAGTCTGGGAAAGATTTCGCTGCGCATATCAGCTAATGCGATTGGTCAGAATGCCATCAAAAGCCGCAGCTACTAAATTTCCCTCCAAGCAACCCCTGCATGATTCCGACAGCCCGGAAATTCGGCCCTGATACCGATAAGTACATATATAGCGGTTTCTTACCACATTGAGGTCTCCTAGTTCGCCCTTGAATATTCTATACTCGCCATGGTCATTTTAAAGTGGACGCGATTGTGGCTTTTCATATTTTCCTTTCTTTATTCCAGTCAGTCTACTCATGCAAAATCGTTACTTTCTCGCTCTCCAGCAAACGCTAGTGACGTTATCCGCACTGCATATCCACTGGGCAATGGACGTCTCGGGGCAATGTCTTTCGGTCCTGCTGGATCCGAAACGCTAACCTTGAATTTGGATAGCCTTTGGTCCGATGGGCCGTTCGAAGCCACTGTAAGCTGCTGCGTGAAAGCCAAACAGGTAACCAGACTGATTTGAATACATAGAACTATGTTGGTGGGAATCCGATCTCCTCAGTCGCTTCAGCACTACCAGGTATTCGAGACTGGATCTTCACTAATGGTACAGGCAATGTGACAGAACTGCTTGGTAGCGACAACAATTTTGGCACTTATCGTGTCCTGGGCAATCTCAGTGTGACCATCCCATCTTTGCAAGCTCACAACGGCTCAGTCACAAACTACACACGGAAGCTGGATATTGCCAACGGAATACATACCACACGTTTCACTGCAAACGGCGGTGATTTCAAGACGAGCGTCTTCTGCTCATTCCCAGATCAAGTCTGTGTGTACAATTTGCAAGCATCGACTCCTCTCCCAGTATTGGAGTTGCGACTAGACAATGAGCTCGTTGATCCAGGTCTACAAGAAATTAGCTGTGGATCAGAATATGTACGTATGCGAGGTGAAACACGACTTGCGCCACCGGGAGGTATGCGATATGAGGCCATTGCTCGTCTCGTATCAAGCCACGGTGTCGAGACTTCATGTAACAACGAAACAGGCATACTAAGCGTCGCATCGGGTAATGCAACCAGGTCTGTAACTATTGTTGTTGGTGCTGGCACAAATTACGATGCGAAAAAAGGAACAGCAGAGTTCGGATACTCCTTCCGAGGCGATGATCCAGCACTAGTAGTTGAAGCAACCACCCGTAGGGCGGCGGTAAAGACGCTGTTTGACTTGGAGACGGCCCATATAGAAGATTTCACAGCCCTAACCAGCCGTTTCGAACTCTCCTTACAAGATCCATTTAATTCCTCTCAGATGTCAACGTCCGAGCTCATTGCGCGCTACAACGTTGATGATATAACCGGCGATCCCTTCCTCGAAAACTTGCTTTTCGACTACGCGAACTATCTTTTCATCTCATGCTCAAGGCCTGGCTCTCTTCCGCCAAACCTCCAGGGTCGATGGAGTGAGGGCCTTTGGGCCGCATGGTCTGCCGACTACCATACCAATATTAACTTACAGATGAATCATTGGACTGCCGAACAGACGGGTTTAACAGATCTACAGTCACCTCTATGGGACTATATGACCGACACATGGGTTCCACGCGGTCACGAGACGGCGAAATTACTTTATGATGCTTCAGGCTGGGTTGTCCACAACGAGATCAACATATTCGGTCACACAGGTATGAAAAGTGGAGCGTCATGGGCGAATTATGCGGCCGCCGCTGCATGGATGATGCAACACGTGTTCGATCACTGGGACTATTCGCGCAATGTCGAGTGGTTGACATCGCAAGGGTATCCGATGATAAAGGGTGTAGCGAAATTCTGGCTTAGCCAATTGCAAGAAGATAGATTCACTGGAGATGGCACGCTGGTTGTTAACCCATGTAACAGTCCTGAACATGGTCCTACGACGTTCGGTTGTGCGCACTTCCAGCAAGTCATACACCAGGTCTTCGATGCCGTTCTCACGCTCAGCCCCATTGTAGGCGAAGAAGACATCAGCTTCATATCAGACGTCTCCACTTCCCTTGCCCGTCTGGACACCGGCTTCCACATTGGATCATGGGGCCAGATCAAAGAGTGGAAACTCCCAGATTCTTTTGGCTACGAATTTATCAACGATACACACCGTCATCTCTCTGAGCTCGTTGGTTGGTTCCCCGGCTATTCGCTTTCCTCCTTCCTCGGTGGCTACACCAATACTACCATCCAATCTGCCATCCGACAAAAACTCTATAGTCGCGGCAACGGCAATGGTGAGGATGCAAACGCTGGATGGGCGAAAGTCTGGCGCTCGGCATGCTGGGCGCGCCTCAATGACACTGAGCAGGCATATTTTGAACTCAGGTACGCAATTGATACGAATTTTGTGGAAAACGGATTGAGCATGTATTCTGGGACAAGCACACCCTTTCAAATTGATGCAAATTTTGGGTTCGGGGGCGCCGTATTGAGCATGCTTGTTGTGGATTTGCCGGCGGCAAGCAAGTATGAGGAAACTAGGACAGTAGTGTTGGGTCCAGCGATTCCAAAGTCTTGGGGGAGTGGAAGTGTTAGGGGTTTGAGGCTAAGAGGTGGTGGAATGGTAGATTTCGAATGGGATGATCAGGGAGTGGTGAATAGTGCAGAACTTGTTGGGAGGAGGATGTCGTTAAGAATTATCAACAAAAATGAGGTTTTGCTGAAAGAAGTTTAAATATTAATCCAAATAAGCTTCTTTAGTTTTATCTATTTATAGAAATGCCTTAAAGTCTCGTAGAGTTGTTTTGCGTTGTCTAGTTTTTGTTGAGTGGCGGTTACTTCAAACGAAATAGTATGTTATTCGATACCTTCAGCAAATTGCCCGACAGAGTTGGTAGTAACATAATTCTCGAGCCCTTTAAAAATTAAATTTCAAGCCAACGCTAAGCAGTATTTCGAACTAGGTACTAATTATTGAGGTATTTAACGTACAACGTTTCCTCGGCCAATTGTTACAAACTTCACATTAGTAGTAACTATTTCTTCCAGTTTCGCTGTTTTAAATTATATTAAATTTCGCACTCGAAATTCAATATTAGAAACTCCTCGAAGCTTTGGTATATGTAGGGGTAGGTAATAGATTGTCGAGTGCTTGAAATTAACAAAGACTTGGCGTCTTGAAAGTGACATATAATCAGAAAGTTTCTGTGAGTGAACATTAAAAGGAGGGGATAATGAAATAGTTAAAAATGAAGGGTGTCGTATAGTATTACGCTCAAATTTCACTCTAACGCGCTACACTATATCAGTGCACCGAACACCATTTTTACGAGGCCAGCGAAAGGTCGATTTTCATCAATTTTTCAACGGCTATCATTAGCTATGCCTTCCTGGAGTCAGTTCCAATTGTCCTTTTCCTGATGCAGGCGTTGTGGCAGGCGCGCTGGGCAACTGTGGTATTTTTCATTTTTCATCCCATTAGTGGTGGGATGAAATCTCTGCAGGGCCTGTGCGTCACTGATTTCAGCTTTGGTTGAAGGCAAAATACAAGGAGACGCAGAGCAACAGACACAGACGTAGTGAACCTGTGCTGCTAGACTTCTACAAAACGACAATAGATGCTATCCACTACGCTACTACAGAGGAGAAAGGCTGCCCTAGCCCTCTCTCATCTCAACTGAGATGAGATGAGATGACACAGAAAACGATCGATTGCCTGCCCGCAGGCCCGCACCGGTCCAACACACACGAGAAACAGAGGCTCTCCGCCAGGCCTTAACAACAACTAAATACAACGTTGCTATCCTCCTTACAGGAGAGCTGCTGCAACACAACACACAAACAGT
>JAKUHH010000223.1:18206-39427 GCA_022701365.1 Mycocentrospora acerina | reverse complement strand
AACCCTAACCCTAACCCTAACCCTAACCCTAACCCTAACCCTAACCCTAACCCTGCAAGATAAGGCAGTAGAAGAAATTAAAAGAATAATTAACTAAGTAATTAGCAGCTAATAATAACTTACTGCAGATAGCTGTAAATAGCAGCAATCAGCAACAAATGATAGTCAACTGCAATTTAAGGCAATAGGAGAAATAAAAAGAACAATTAATTAAGTAATCAGCAGCTAATAGCAAGTTAATGCAAATAGCAGTAAACAGCAGCAATTAGCAATAAATAACAGTCAACTGCAAGATAAGGCAATAAGGGAAATAAAAAGAACACTTAACTAAGTAATTAGCAGCTAATAACAAGCTACTGCAGATAGCTGTAAATAGCAGCAATCAACAACAAATAACAGTCAACTGCAAGATGAGGCAATAGGAGAAATAAAAAGAACACTTAACTAAGTAATTAGCAGCTAATAACAAGTCACTGCAAAAAACTGTAAATAGCAGCAATTAGCAATAAATAACAGTTAACTGCAAGATAAGGCGATAAGTGTAGTAAAAGAAATCACTAACAAGGTGAGTGGCAGCTAATAGCAAGTTAATGCAAATAACTGTAAATAGCAGCAATCAGCAACAGATAACAGTTAACTGCAAGATAAGGCAATAGGGGAAATAAAAAGAACAATTAACCAAGTAATTAGCAGCTAATAACTAGTTACTGCAAATAACTGCAAATAGCAGCAATTAGCAATAAATAACAGTTAACTGCAAGATAAGGCAATAAGTGTAGTAAAAGAAATCACTAACAGGGTAAGTAGCAGCTAATAGTAAGTTAATACAAATAACTGTAAATAGCAGCAAATAGCAGCAAATAGCAGCAAATAGCAGCATATAGCAGCAAATTAAGGCAAATAACAGATAATTAGAAGTTAAAGTAATAGGAGTAGTTAGGGATGCAACAGATTAAGTAAGCAGCATCTAATAGCGTAGAGTAGCACATTGCAGTATAGAGCAGTATGTAGCAGTATATAGCAGTATATAGCAGTATATTACAGTAAGTAACAGTATATAGCAACAATTCANCAAATAGCAGCAAATAGCAGCATATAGCAGCAAATTAAGGCAAATAACAGATAATTAGAAGTTAAAGTAATAGGAGTAGTTAGGGATGCAACAGATTAAGTAAGCAGCATCTAATAGCGTAGAGTAGCACATTGCAGTATAGAGCAGTATGTAGCAGTATATAGCAGTATATAGCAGTATATTACAGTAAGTAACAGTATATAGCAACAATTCACAGTAAACATTAGTTAATTAGAAGATAAGGTAATTAGAGTTTTTACAGAAATAACTAATTAAGTAATTAGCAGCTAATAACAAGCAGAGCAAGTAGTTAAGAATAGCAGTACATAGCAGTACATAACAATAAATAGCAGCATGTAGAGGCATAATGTAGTAAATAGCAGTATGTAGCTACTAATTGTAGTTTAAATTAAGTTGTAAATCTTTAGGCTTAAGCAACACTATTACTTTAGTTACTGCCTTAATTAGCACATTATGCAGCTTGTTAAAGTTTAGGTTAGACATGTGTTTTATAATGTCACGCAAGTTTAGCTGTCACTTGCACAGACATAATTACTAGTAGCTAGAGACATAAATCTGCGCACCTTATGCGCACCTTACTGTACATAATTACAATACTATATATTATACATCTTTTATTTACTATGCTTTAGGAGGACGTTCTTTGTGCTGCTTCTTCTAATACAGACAGTGCTGCTAAGTACTAGTCCCTTAACCTGTCGCGTTAATACTCACCTCTGTTAACAGACTACTAGAAACTTCTTGCCTAGACTAGCATGTCCCTAAGCTAAAACCACACTACAGCGCAGCACTAGATTTAAAGTGCAGGTTAGATTGTTCCTAGGCAAATTGCCTGCCTACTTATCTTTATTACACACTTGCTAGCATTAGCTGTATAGCTTTTGCAGGAATCACTACTAGAAGATACAATCTTAGACACAACTTAGGAGCAGCTTACACGTGCTATCTATTAAGACATAGAACCTTCTACTCTAGACGTAGATAAATGTATGCAAGATGCTAAACAAGAAAAGGAGGTAACAACAGAGCAGCAGGCTTAGCTAACCTTACTATTATGTGTAGAAAATAAAGAGAGAACTATAGTATAAACGCAAAACAGGCGCAGTAGTAGCAGCAGCAGCAAGAGAAGTTAACAAGCTATACTAGAGCGTGTAACTACTGTTAGTACTATCACTAATTACACCTAACAGGCAGAGACCTAGCAACAGAAAAAAGTAGAGCAGTAAGTAAAAGGTTGTTGTGTGTTGCTAGGTCTTGTAGAGCCTAACACAAAGGCACTAGCTAGTAAACAGTTAGCCTACCTTTCTATTCTTCTATAGCAGGAACTAACCTTTTCTTAGATATTTATCTAGCCTGTAGGCAATAATAACTTCTTCTACACATATCTATCTCTATACTGCACAGCACTAAACATAGTTAAAAAAGCAAAAGAGCTAGGAAACTTAACCTTGCAGCAACATGCCTAATCTTTCCTTAGCAGTTAGTAATACTATAGTAGTCCTTTCCCTACTATAATAACTAAACTGCTTACTTAAAGCAGTTAAATCTTCTTGCAGGCTACACATTTAGCAGGCGCCTTATTCTAAAGCGTCTAGCAAGTTGTGACACACTGCAAAACGCAGCTTGCTGCTGTCTATATCTAGTATAGATAGGCTATAGCTTTCCTTGCCTGCGCCTATGTAGAAAAGATTGCAAGCCTTAAGCTAGAGGACAGTTAACGCAGCAACTACAAAGGACGCAAAGGACGTAGGAATGTCTGTGCAGAGGCTAAACATGCTCTAATAGAAGAATTACTAAAGATTCCCCTAGCTGCCTTTAACTGCAGAATTTGTTAGGCCTTATGCTAGTACTAGGCTGCAGAAGCGCTAAAATAGGGAAGTCTTTGCCTTATGCCTTACAACATTATTAATACGTTGTAGGTTAAGCTAACTATGCAAACACCTAAGTAGCATCTCTAGCTAAGGGTTATAGAGAAGGTTAATCCTAAAGCTATTACTGTTAGTTAACAGTTAGATAGCTAGCTTAGTGCTAAGTATCTTGCTAAGGGTCTAATTACTTAGCATAAGTTACTTAGTATTAAGTTACTAGTAATGCAGCCTTCTTAACAAATTAAGGAAGTCCTAGACAGTAAGAAAGAGAGTAGTAACAATAAAGAAGAAGAAGAAGAAGAAGAAGAGGACAGTAGTTAAAGTAATGTTGCAAAAGCCTTAAGCAATAGTAAGTCTGTTTATAGATTAAATAGTAGCAAAAGGCAGCTAACATTATTTAAATTGTTCTAGCTAGCATAATAAGTAATAATTTTATAGCAATAGAAAAAATATCCTTAGGTTTTCTTCTTTTAAGGTTACCTACCTTAAACAATTAGTAATTACATTGCGATTTGCATAGTAAATCTAAGAAGCGCTCTTTCTGCTGTAAATAGCAGTAATATGCTGTAAATAGCAGTGTTCTGCTGCAAATAGCAGCAATCTCTAGCAAACAAAAATTCTTAAAGCAATTAGCAGCAACCTACTGCAAATAGCAACAATCTACTGTAAATAGCAACAATTTACTGTAAATAGCAGCAATTTACTATAAATAGCAGCAATCTCCAGCAAACAAAAATTCTTGAAGTAATTAGCAGCAACCTACTAAAAATAGTAATAATTTACTAAAAATAGTAACAATCTACTGCAAATAGCAACTATTAGTTGCAAATAGCAGCAATCTACTGCAAATAGCAATTATCTATAGATTAGGGATTAACGTGCAACATTATACTTATACATAATGCGTTTTAACCTTTCTCTTACTTTTTGTTCTAATTTATTTTATTTTACATTAAATTCTTTATTTTTAATAAATTTAAATTTCTTTTACAATTGTACTGCATCTTTTAACTTATATGTTATTAAAACTGTAGAACACTAATCTAATAAACCCTACTGCGTTATTGCGTAAGCTTATTAACTCTTAATGCCTACGCAAAAGCTCCTCCTAGCTCTAAAGCACCACATTGCTGTTACGCAGGCTATCTTGATTACTCTGCACAACCTTAACCTAGCATAGTTCTTAAAGCAATTAATTGCTTACGCCCTTGTGCTCTATATTAAGTTGTACCTTGTTAGCTGCTCTGCTTTCTTTAAAATTATTGTTTCTTTAAGGAATCCTTACTAATCTTCTTTATTATCTTAGATACCTAAAGCACTATACTATAATCTAAATCCTAGGGAAAACACTTAAGTTAGAAGAACTAAAGCATTTTTATTACTAAGTTAGCAGCAAACATAGAGCTGTCTTTCTTTAGTCCTGCGCTAAACTCTTAAGATCTTAGCAGTACAGTAGGTGTTACTAATAAAGACGCTAATGTTAACACTAACATAAGCATAACATCACAGACTAGGTCACCTAAGCATTCTGCAAGACATTGCCGCGCTGTCTAATAGTGCTCTAGTATACCCTAGTTACCCTTCTTAAATACTCTCTCTTGTTATTAAAATCTGTCTTCTACAAGCTGCAGTATAGTATTAAAGGGTATCACGCAGTTAAAGTTAATTATACTCTTTTTTAGCAATAATTGCTTAGCTTAGTGTTCTGCCTTAATTGCTGCATGCTTAAGGCTGCTAGGTCTTGCTGCTATTGCTAACACAGACAGAGCTAAGCCTACTAGCTAGGTAACTCTTTAGTAGCTAAGTCTTAACTAATATAAGCCTAGCATACACTTAATTTAACATGCAAGCATAGCTACAGTAATTGCGCTAACCTAGTAATCTATACTTATTACTTTTATCTCTGTGTATTGTACAGCAGCACAGAGAACAGAGAACTAAGTCACGTTCTGTAAGCAGAATAATCTACCTGCTGTCTAGTTACTTTGCATGCAGTTATTGTATAGGTCTTGTGCAAAGTTATATTGTGTAATGCATAATACAGCAGAATTTAGGGCAGTCTCTTGCAATAAGAAGACTAGAAAGATTAACTTATACTCTCTATACTCTGTTAGCAGCTTAACAACAAAATACAAAGCGCGGAATTTACGCACTCTTAAGAGAAGGGGTTTTTGCTCTGTGCCTATAGATTTACTTGTTCTTGCTAATCTTCTAATAACTGCAATGTCCTTTAGCTATTGCTTACTATGTAGCCTTAACTACTCTTACTTAACTTGTAATAGAACTAGTGTATAACAAATGCAATTATCTGCAGCTTCTACACTTCTTCTAGCACTTCTTTAAGAAACTTAGCTGCACTTGTTAGCCCTTAGACCCTTAGCCTACTAAGCTTATTAAACTATACTTTACTATAACAGCTAGCTGCAATCTTTAGCCTGTAGTAGAAAGTAATAGATGCTATATGCATTATAATTAGCTGTCTATTTTTGTGTTAAGGCTATTGTACTAGGCAAAGGTTGCTAGTGCCTTGTAGGTCTAGCATGTAAGGGTTAATAAACAGCTACCTACCCTATTTAATGCCTTTAATTATTCCTAGCAGCTAGAGCACTAAGCCTATTAAGGATCTAGGGAACTTAGTAAAGCAGTAGCTGCTAAGGTAATTAAGTGCAGATACCCCTTCTGCTAATGCAACACACAATCTCTTAGAGCTAGCAGCCTTAAAGTGTGCATAGATACTTTTAATTGCCTGCGCAAACACAGCTGCAAAGGACGCTAAAACACCTAGAAACACTAACAGGCAGAAGGACTAGAAGAGATGTGTGTAGCATTGCAGTTCTTTAAGGAAGAGACGCATTAGCTAGAAGATAGGTCTAAGCACAGTAGAGAAACTCTAGCTGCTATTAATTAGCCTTAAAACCTGCACAGAGAGCACTTGCTCTATCCTAAATGCATACTCTTCCTTAAGTATAGCCCTTTTAATCTGCTGTCCTTTATAAATAAATAGTTAAGAAGACTTTAGGTTGTTAAGAGTTAATTATCCTTATAGATGCTGCAGTAGATAATCCTGCTTAGCAGCTACATAAGCAGGTAAGTTGCTGTTGCAATTAGGCAGTGCTAGAGCAGCAGTTACAACTCCCTTAGTAGCAAGTAAGTTGTTAAGCCTATGCTAAATACCTCTCTTAATATTTAAGTATCCCTAGAAATATCTGTAGCTTAACACGCCTGCTCTGTTGTGCTAGAAGCTTATATTCTCCTACATAACTACAAGAAGGTTATCTATTAGGAACGCTAGAGGCTGTAGAGACAAAAAATTGCTATATGCTAGGTAAAATACAAAAGAGTAGAAGGTAAAGTCTTGCAGTCCTTAGTACTCTCTTAGAACTATGTTGCAGTTAGCAAGAAGACAGCGCGCTAGCTTGTTGTCTTAATCTAGGGAATGTCTGTCTAGACAGTTAATGTCTACTGCTAGAGCATAAGAGACTGTCTTAATGCTATTAAGAATGTACTTGTCCTTAAGCTCTGTTTAAAGCTAGTACAGTCTACCTATAAATAAGTTCTAGTAGTTATAGCTAGCTTAAGAAATTGCGCTAGCTTTTAGTGTACTGCTACAGGATAGCTTATTATACTTTACGCTACCTCTTATCTTAACAGCTTCTTCCTTAAAGTTAAACGCTTCTTTAAAAGGCTAGAGTTAGGTTTCCTTAGGCACAGCCTATAGCTAATTAGCTATATCTATCTTAATGTTTGCCCTGTAGTTATACGCATAGAACGCTAGTTAGTTCTCTATCTAAAACGCATCTTATGTGCTTTATCTTATGTGCTCTAGCTACCCTACTATAAACACCTCTTAAAATGTTGTCTATTTATTAATAGTAATTTTTTATGTGTGTAGGCTGCCTAATCTCTAAGACAGCTCTACGCCCTCCTCTAACAGCTTGCTAATAAGGAAGATCTGCTTAATATATAATGCAAAGAACTAGGCGTAGCAGAGCTGTAGAGCGCTACATTAGGATAAATTCTTACAGTATTTTTAACATTTACTCTTTAACAGAAGCTCTTTAGGTAGATTAGCAACAAGGTGCATTATAATAAACTAGGACTCCTGCGTTGCAGCTGTTGCTAGCTAGAAGGTGCAGTGCTCTAAGTTAAATAACAGTCTGTAAACATGCTTATTACTGTATAAGGCCTGCTAGTTCTTAAAGCTAATTATTATGTTATTAAAAAAGTAGCTTAATAGTTTTATAATTAGCCTAAGCAGCTGCCTAACAATAATAAGAAGGTTAAGGAAAAACAACAGTATGTACTTATCCTCTAGCGTAGCAGCTTAGGATCTAGCCTTCCTGCTTCTATAGTTAATTGTGTATTACCTCTAAAGCATTTTAATAGCCTAGCTGCTATTAAAGGATGTGTTCTTAGCAGCTGCAATAAAGTCCTGCACTACTTTTATATTAGTTACTATATTTTTTTATAAATAAACACAGTTAATAGCATTTTAATATACCTTTAAATCTGTAATCTCCTTTAGAGTAGTTAATCTTCTAAGAGTACTAATCTGCTGCTATAACTGCGTGTTCTTTATTACTAAAGCTCCCCTTGCTGTAGTTTTCTTAAAGTCTGTCTAGCAACACATTACTATAGAGTCTATTGTTGTCTTTAGAACTGTTATTAAGGCTATTATTGCTCTGTTTCTTATTTCCTAGTTGTGTTGCAGTAGCAGCAGGCAGCAAACTTAGCTATAAGTTAATGTCTTAAAGTAGACTAATGTTTAGGAGTTTATTGTTAAATGCATTAAACTCTATTGTAGAATCTGTAGAGACAATTTATTTCTTAGCAAAAAGAGGTAAAGCAGTTACCTACAGAAAATAGCAGTAGGATCTTATTATGTCTACTTACCCCTAGGGGCAAGTTATAGCAGAAATTAACATTAGGAATACTAATATATTACATAAAGCTTATTCTTAATGTTTACTAGTGTTAACTAACTATAACAGTTTTAACTAGGTGCTAGGCATTAATGCTAGAGCTTCTACAGCAGATTTTAAGTCTACTTACAGTTGCTATTTCCTGCGTCTTGCTAATGCTAATTGTCTCTAATGCCTTAAGCTAGCAGTAGTGTAAGAAGAAAAGGAGATTAATAAATCTCTAGGCTAATAAGAGTCTGCAGCTAGAGAAGCTTATTGCACTTATGCTCTTTGCTAGCTAGTTGCGCTCTTATAACAATGTTGTCTTTAAAGATTGTTTAACTTAGTTAAAGTAGAGTTAATTAGCTCTTAGTCCTCTGTCTCTAATACTCTTGCGTCTAATACCTTTATGTCTAACGCTACAGCTAATCTATGCTTTAGTAATTAGGCAGCAGTTAACTCCCTAACAGATCTGTGCGTGTCTAATCTTTCTAAAACCTAGAGGAGGAGCGTACGCTTCTGCGCTGCTGCTAATACCTGCTTTTAAACTAAAGCGTGTCTTTGTAATGCTTAAGAGAGCAGCTTACTCTCTATATACTGCGCATCTGCTAAGTAGAGAGCAGATAGTTGTCTGTCTTTGTTATAAGATTCTAACATGTCTATTTGTTGCTTAGAGATCTATTAAGTAATTACTAGCTGTATTATCTTAAGTAGCTATTAAGCTGCTATTGTAGACTAAAGCGCTAGATTATTTGCAACTTCTAGGATTTAACAGATAAGATCACGCGCAGCTTGTGTAATTATAGGCAGACTAATCTTATAAGTCTCTTATAGAATAAGGCTAGTAATATACTTATGTTGTAGAGTTAGCCCTGCAAAGCTAGTAACAATAAACAGCACGTTTCTCTACACCTTATACTTAAATTGTGCGCTGTAGGCGTTGCTGTCTTTGCCTAGATACTAATAGAGATAGTGCTCTAATGTAGTGCTTATAAAGTCTTTTGCGTTCTTACGTACATAATTAAGGACCTCTTGCTAAAGGATTTAAGACTTATTATTAGCCTTATTGCTATACTTTGCTTGCAGCGTAGGAACTAGGTCCTTTTGCAGTGCAGGTTTATTATTGTTGCAGTCTAAGACCTTTTTAAATTGCTTGTTTAACTACTAACTAATATAAGACATTATAATACTTATTAGCTTTCCTTCCTGCTTTATAGTCTTTAAAAGCGCCTAGATGTTAACAAACTAGCGTGCTAGCTCTAAAAGCACTAATTAATACATGCTAAAGTACGCATTATTACTTAGGTTTAGGAAGAAGTCTTGTTATTGTGTACCTAAGGGAGGTTCTATGTTAGGCTTAAGGCTAGGGTAGAATAACTCCTGCACATTGTGCACACTTTGCACTTATAGCAAGCTAGCTAGCTTATTCTAATTAGCTAATTAAAGGTCTACTCTGTGCTAGCCTTACAATTCTAAGGCAATTTCTATTACCTTATTTAATACAGAAAACTAATACTAGAGTGTTACTTAGCTTAAATATGTAGAGTAGTTTTAGATAAAGATTACACTTATATTATCTATCCTGCAGCTTGCTATCTACTTAAATGTAGAGATATTAAAAGTTGCCTGCCTAAATAAGGTGCAGCACTATTAAGTAATTATTAGTCTCTAGCTAATATTTTTCTACAGCGTAGCTAGCTATCTAACTAGGAACTTTACTTAACTGCTAAGCCTAAGGTGCTCTAGCATCTCTTGCTTAACTAACCTATTTAAACCTTAAAACAGCTAGCTATTGTTAGATAACAGAGTTGCTAGCTCTGTCTATATCTAACTATAGTTATCTAGAAGTATAATATCTTCTTAATTAGCACAAAGCTAGATGCGCAAATAAGGCAGAAGTGTGTTTGTCTTTTAGGTTAGCTTATTGCCTAGGCTAGCACGTGTAAGGGGCTAAAACCTTTATTGTAGATGCTGCAAACCTACTAACACTCCTCCTTTAGCAACTAATAAAGTTCTAGATACTCCTTAAATGCTTTAACTTAATAGTAGCCTGCAATAAGCTCTGCCTTTGCTCTACTTACGCTTACTTAACCTTTAAACAACAGCTACTTTGCATCTCCCTCCTTAGCACCCTTAGCTGCAGCAGCAGCAGTCTAAGCCTAGCCCTCCTCTTCTAGGTAGTCTAGTATCTGCTGCACCTGCGTCTTAGAACAAGCAACCTGCAACTAATAGCTTCTGTCTTGCTAAAGAACGCCTGCCTTGTTAAAGATCTAGCAGAGGCAATACTTGTAAGCTTAGTTAATAGGTCTGTTTACACTAATACTCTATTTAGAGGTAAGTGCATTAATTAGAAATCTAGCTATTACAAGTAGGTATAGCGCAGCTTAACTGTAGATAGAGTCTGCTTCTCTAATTTCCTTAACAGCTGCATGTTGCCTTTTCCTAGTTTTAATTATAATGTCTGCACCTTTGCGCTTTATTACAGTCTTAATTTTGTTTAAGATAAAGGTTTACAAAGAGTAGTGTTTTTAAAGATGTAAGTTTATTATAGAGAAGCTAAAGGTTGCTAAATAAGTTATAAGCAGGTTAAGAGTTTACAAATCCTAGCACAGATATCTTGCTCTTAAGGGCAAGTGATGCCTAGACTTGTTAGCCCTTGCTAGCTCCCCCTGCTAGAGATACCTAGCTTATATTCCTTGCCTTTAGGGGCAGCTTCTGTTCCTTGCCCCTAGGACAGCTTCTGTTCCTTGCCCCTAGGACAGCTTCTGTTCCTTGCCTCTAGGGGCAAGTTCTGTTTTTACCCTTAGGGCAGCTTCTGTTCCTTGCCTCTAGGGGCAAGTTCTGTTTTCGCCCCTAAGGGCAGCTTCTATTCCTTGCCCCTAAGACAGCTTCTGTTCCTTGCCCCTAGGACAGCTTCTGTTCCTTGCCCCTAGGACAGCTTCTGTTCCTTGCCCCTAGGGGCAGCTTCTGTTCCTTGCCTCTAGGACAGCTTCTGTTCCTTGCCCCTAGGGGCAAGTTCTGTTTTCGCCCCTAGGGGCAGCTTCTATTTCTTGCCCCTAGGGGCAAGTTTAGTTTTCGCCCCTAGGGGCAAGTTCTGTTTTCGCCCCTAGGGGCAACCTAACCCTAAGCCATCAGTACAGTTTAGGTGAATAGTATAGGAGGAAAAACAGCGCCTCATAGACTAACGTCTGCATAGGCATTATTGTATTTAGTCTAGCTAGTTAGATAGATTAATGCAATATAAATAAAGAAAAAAAAAAAAAAAACATAGTCTTTTAAAAATTAGACTATATTTTAGAGTCTTCTGCTAATTCTTTTTTATTATAAAGGTTAAGCAGAAGAAATCCTTCTACTAAGCCTATTATTTCTAAAACTGTTAAATCTGCATCTTTACTTATATCTAACCTTAAGCTATACTTTAGGCTAGTTTTAGTATAGACATAAATAGCAGTCTTAGACCTTCTAATAGTTTCTAGTAAAACTAGAGTATAGGCAAGGTGTTGTAGTAAGAACTACTTATCCTGCCTATTTAGCTACACGCTAGGTTCTTGCACTAGAATTAAGTCTGCTTTTTTAGCAAACGCTATTTCTAAGAGAGATTGTTTAGTTTCTTGTCTTTTCCCTACATTATGTTGTAGAAACACAATTTCTCCTTTTCTTTTAGATAGAGGAGCATCTAAAATATCTGTGCTGGTGTGGTATTACTTACAGAACATAATTAAAACATGTTATAAATTTGTTTAAATTTTAGCAAGATATTTTGTTTTATTAGAATAATGTTGTAGCCCCTACTTGGTGTTGCCAATATACACTACCGTATTTTTCTGTTCACTTTGTTGAAAGCTAGTAGGGGGCTAAGATTTCGCTGGGGAGCCGCAGTAAACGATCTAATAGCAGCCCCCGAAAGAGCTAAGTTAAGACGAGACACTCCCAAATTTCTTATTTGCGATTGCCACTCAACCTGTTTAAGCAACCTAACTTTGTATCAGTGTTATCTAAGTCTACCCGCCGCTGCTAGTTTTCGACAAAGTAGACGGAAAAATACGGTAGTTCTAGTTTAACTAAGAAAAATCATAATGTAGCTTAGCGCATCCTTCCATGTCAGCTGAGGTTAACTTTCATGGTTATCTGACATGCCGATACGCTTAAATCTCATGGACAGTAGACCTGCTGACACTGGCAGACACTTGTTTAAAATGAAAGTAGCCTATTTAGGAGCGAATTGTCGCCAAGGCTGTAAGGATCACTGAGCTTTGTAAAGTTTAGCTTTTGAATTAATATGTAAATTGCACATTTAGAGCCTCGGCAAAGCAAACTTTATTAAAGATCATAGCTGCATCCTAAATCTAGGGCTGTAGCAATTTAGTTATTAATTTCGAACAGATTTTAACAACGCAAGTAATCTAACGTCTAGCTTTCAGGAAGTGGTTCAACCTGATGATATGTACTGTTTATTTCGTGGTCTATCAGATGATATATTATATTACTTTTTTGGCATACGTAGCATAGTGGAGTATAGCTGCGTCCCTACTAAATGCAAAAAATAAAAGAATATAATACTTTGTCTGTTTAAAAAATTCTCTAAACTTTCAGAAAGGCGAGAGGTCCTTGAAACTAACAATAATGTCTAGTTAGTTAATTTTGGCTGCTTTTTCGTTCTTCACTTTAAACTCAAGGGATTCAAATTTCAACTGATAATTTTACATGTTTTAATAAACTCTCTTAAAAGATCATCTCGATTCGTTTTTAGCTAGAAGTGAAATAAATTGTTATTAAGAAATGTTTAAGTATTAATACTGTGAAAAGTGCAAGTTTCTAATAATTGCTTACTTTATTAACCGCTGGCTTCTCATTGCGATTTTCTATCTTCAAAATAAGTTATTTACTCTTCTGAAGAGGCAAGCTTCACAGTTGTCGCGTAGGCGCTCTTCTCCCTGATCTTAGCTCCGCGGAGGTAGAACCATATTGGGACGGGCACGAGAAGCGCGGAGATGATGCCGAGCAGTGTAGCTGCCCATTCGATGCCCATACCTTCAAACATTTGCCTGGCGAAAAGTGGGAAGGCGGCCCCGCAAAGACTGCGGAGAAAGGTATTCGCTGCGACGGCTGAAGCGGCGAACTGATGATTTGATTAGCATATAATTGAAGTAGAAATATCTGGATTTTAGACGCTTACCATGAGATACGCGTCAACGAGGTAATTTAGTGCCTGAAGAAAAATGCTGAGAAGACCAAAGCCGATCAAGATTCCAGAGAGCGTGGGTACTATCCAATGTATGTCTTGTCGGTAGCCAGTCCATCCGAACAAGAAGATACCGATGGAAAAGCAGATACCTCCAATGATGACTTCAGGTAGCCTCCACTCAGGGATGGGAACGTTATTATTGGCAGCCAGTTTCTTCTGATAACCGGGTTGACGGATGAAGATCATAATACTTGCTACAAGTTCACCAGTAATCATTCCGAAGAATGGCAGACCACCCACACCGAGGTTCATGCCGTGCACACCTTGGAAGACAAGCGGATACGCAGTTAAAAATAAGTACAGGAGACCGTAAATGAAGGCCATATAGATACTAATTAACAATACTATACGCTCTGTGAATAGCATCATCAGAGGTCGGGAGAAGTTCTTCTGCAAAAGCTCTTTAAAGTTGATTTCAATCTCGTCCTGTTTAGCGTGTATTCCCCAGTTCTTGGTTCGGCGTCGAAGTTCAGCTGCTTTCTCAACCAGAATTTCCGGTGGGTATGACTCGGATAGGAAGAAGAAATTAAGGGCGAGGGCGGTGAACCCCATGATACAAACAAGGTATTCGGTCCAGCGCCATCCGAGGTCAGACATGACAATGAAGCCTCCGATGAAAGGTGCGAGAAGCGGGCCGGTGAAGACTGCCATAGAAAAGACTGTGATGGCCATTCCACGAGTGCGATTGTCGAACATGTCACTGAAGACTGCAGCGACACACTTTATAGGCTTAGCAACCTTACTGAGAAGCGCATAGGATTTGAGCAGAACTTACCGTAACGGGACAAGCTCCGAAGAATCCAGAGAAGAAGCGACAAATCAGTACAGTCTGTATATCCTTGCCAGTAGCGACTGCGAGATTGAAGATAGAGAAACCAAAGGAGGAAATAACAAGAGGCAAGCGTCGGCCTTTCAGTTCAGATAATGGAGCCCACAAGATAGGTCCTGTTGCAAAACCAAGGACGTAAAGCGAGGTCCCAAGAGTAGCCACAACAGAGCCAACATTGAATTGTTGCATAACAGCACCAATCGCAGCACTGAAGATGGAACTACCAAATGAGGCTGAGAGTGTAGTAAACCCCAGAATCGCAGCAGTAGAAAGCTTCTTATGCACAGGCCAGTTCTGCGCATGGAGCGGGTCGTCTTGTCCGTCAAATTCGACAACGTACTCCTCTTGGTCGGGTAGAGGTGGTGGATATGGCTTCCCTTCTCCGAACGGTGGTAAGGGTCTCCTAGACGTTCTGCTCCTGAGACTGGCGCCGACTGTTCCGCTGTGTTGCGACCTCTCTGTTTGGATCCGGCTCAATGGTATAGCGTGGCGCTCGAGGTTAATCATATCATCGCGCTCTGCAGCAAAAGTATCGTATGTTGGCATTGAAGAAGCTGCACTAGAGGCTGTATGTGTGCCCTCAGTCTCCTCATGCTGTTCTATATTCTTACCAGGGGAGGTGAACCCTAGAGCATTTGAGAAGCGGTCAGAGCTGGCACCACGCTCGGCTTTCTCGATGTAGAGGTCGGACGCGTCCATGTTATTTAGATGGCTAAGTGGGAGATTCACAAAGCGATTAGGTAGTCAATAGAGGCGCAGGATAAGTAGGGAGCGTTTCATATTTGCCTGGAACAGACATAACGTTATCTATATATTCTCGAAGCCTGTTGTCTGTCCAAGTCATGACAAAAGCGGGTTTCCGCGTGGCTCGCGTCTTCGCTCTTTCTAAAGTGCGCGCTTCGAGCCGGATGCTAGTCAACAATCATTGGATATGACGGATTGAAGTCTGCGAATTAAATGTCCACTACCGAGTATAGAATTGTGTGCAATCATAAGAAACTTATAATTTTTCAAATAATTGCACAACTGTTTTATGATTCAACTCTGCCTAATGTCCGTATTGTATTTGTAAGATCGTTCCGCGACGTTCAGAAAAACCATGTACAGCAAGATTTATGATGTCGTACGCAGTGCATAGGGCGTTGGGTGCACGGACACGGACCTGGGTTTCTCATAACTCCATTAATTCCGCTCGTAGGTACGATGATGGTGGTCCGGTTCGGCTCAGAAGCCAGCCATTGTCTCATCGATGGCTAAAGTGGCTCCGTAGTGTTCCGGGTGAAAAGATCACCGCTCGTGGTTTTTTTCGTGTTCTTATGACGATCTGTGCGTCTTGATCGTAATATCGCTGCATATAGAAGACCCTAACCCTTTTCTCTTTTGCACTATCTATACCATGCTGCAGAGTGGTTTTCCGAGAAATCACCTTGTCCTATGAATTCTATTTCCGATGGCCCTAAACAAATATGACGAACGAATAAGACCTCTTCTATCCATTTCACTTCATTTAAAGTTTTCTAAATTTATGAGACATGACGTATTTTATCAAATGCCTTGAATCTGTAATGGCCAGACGCCCTGCCCTTGCAATTCATACTTCGCAATAACCCTAATTATACCAAAAGGGAAGCACAAGAATACTTAAGCAAATGTTCTTCATGTTGTGTAATATATATAATGCTATATTAAGAATTCGCAGACTAAATTCTAGAAGCGAGGTAAGCCACGTTGACTGTGCACATTCTTAGTCGTTAGAGAATATGAGCATGGTTACGTATTATGGAATTAGATGGACTGTTGCAACTTGTTGTCATTTTCATGCGTTAAGTAGCAGAATCTTGTCGAAATCAACACTGTTAAGCAAATAAGAGTGTAATTGTCAACCTCCAGAGGCTCATGCTATCTCTAGATGCACAAAGTTGAGATATACGTCCCAGATTTTTGAGAAACTAATTGATTTTTTGATGTTTCTCTTACCTGTAAGAATACTTCAAGATCGACACCATAACATCCAGAACAAGCTGGCAAGCATTTGTACTATCACTTGAATATATTCCAAGAGAGGAAGAACTGCTTGAAGATCAGCACCCTCGCGGCTGCTAAATGCCGGCATCATTTTACATATCTACCTAAAGGAGGATCAGTTTATCTCCGTCTCCGTAACTTCCGATGGAGTATTGGCAAAAGCAAGTCCCCACAGACACGGCTCTTGGCGTACATGTCTATCCACTTGTCCCTATGACACGTCGATTGCCTCTAGGAATTAGCGCGCTTTAATGACAAGTTTATTAAGCTGGATCTTTATACCGTTAAAGGTTTTACTAACTTTAGAAAGAAATTGGCGCACTATGTGCCACATACAAAAGGGTGAGCAACTGCGAAGGAAATGTGACAATCCCCACATTCCGTTTGATATCAACCTAACTTGTGTTGACTTGACTTGACTTGCTACAGGCAGCAAACCCACCAAAAAACCGTCAATATGGTGCACAAACAACTCTTTATTAACAACGAGGTATACTATGAGCTGCTTAAGAACACGTACACCCCGTTCATTATCTAGACTAATATTCATCAATCAAGTACGTCGAGGCGACGTCCAACGAGACACTTAGCATCTACAACCCGAATGACGAGAGCCTCGTCGAAGATGGCATCCAAATAGCGTCACTGGCCGATGTAGACACCGCCGTGGCAGCCGCGCGCGCGGCCTATGAAGGCGAGTGGTCCAAATGGACGCCATGGCAGCGCAGCACGGCGATGCTGAAGTTCGCGGATCTCGTCGAAGCGAATGCTGAGGAAATAGGTCTGTGGGAGACGAAAAGTATAGGCCAGCCGCCGCGTTTCACGAAGGCCGTTTATGAGTGGTTTATTAAGTCCTTTAGGTACTACGCTGGATGGACAGATAAATTGCCTGGAGAGTCTTGGACTGAAGATGAGACAGGTGTCTACCATGTATGTTGAGTGCCTGATGAGTCTAGGATGGAGTTTAACGAAAAAGCAGATTGTACAATACGATCCTCTTGGTGTGTGTGCCGCAATTGGAGCATGGAATGTCTCGAGTTTGTTCTTTGGGAACAAGGTTGCTCCCGCCTTAGCTGCAGGATGCACAGTCATTTTTAAAGCTTCCGAGAAGAGCCCTATAGGTATGTTACAGCTCGGTCAGCTTATCAAGGAAGCTGGCTTTCCGCCTGGAGTCGTCAACATTGTCACTGGTGATGGTAAAGTCGGTGCTGCGCTGGCTAGTCACATGGACATCAACAAAATTTCCTTTACTGGATCTACTTTTGCTGGAATGAAGGTTCAGGAGCTTGCTACAAAAAGGTACGACTGAGGTACACTATCATCTGTGCTGAGCACTGCTGACGTGGTTCTCGCAGCAACATGAAGCGCGTCACACTCGAGCTGGGTGGTAAGTCGCCCAATCTTATATTCCCAGATGCTGATCTCGAGGCTGCGCTGGATAAGAGCATGTTTGTTGTCTCAAACACGGGCCAGGGGTGCATTCATGCTTCGCGCGTGTTTGTGCACGAAGCTATTGCAGAGAGCTTTATCAAGGGATACAAAAGTCGATTCGAGCAGATAGTCGTTGGCCCACCGACGGACCCGAATACAGACATGGGTCCTCTAGCCGATCGAGCGCAGTTCGAGCGCGTGATGAGTTTTCTCGACGCCGGCAAACAGGAAGCGGAGCTTGTGACTGGCGGAGTCAGACACGGTGAGAAGGGGTACTATGTAAAGCCGACCATCTTCCTAAACCCCAAGGACGATGCTCGAATCTATCGTGAGGAAATTTTTGGTCCTGTCGTTACAATCCGCACTTTCAAGACAGAGGAAGAAGCGATCAAGCTAGCTAATGACACCAGCTATGGTCTGTCTTGTACGTACCAGCCTTGGCTTCTCCCTTACACAGATGGCTGACATGAATGCAGCCTGCATTTTCACAGCATCTGTTCCGCGTGCTTTGCGCATTGCAAAACATCTCAATGTCGGCAGCGTGCACATCAACAACGCGCACGTAACTAACTCGAGGGTACCGTTTGGCGGTGCTAAGAAGTCTGGTCTGGGTCATGAGGGTGGGCGTCTGGGTTTGATGGCCTACATGGAGGCGAAGACCATCTCAATCAAGTAGGTTGATGTATATAACGTATGCGCTGTGGTGACTAACGTGAAGTAGTATGAATGAGTAATTCTGGTTTGTTTCAGAGTCCTAATAAAGAACTATGTAGAGTGATAAAGAGAAAAAATACATTAGGAATACGTTTGTAACAATCGTTTTGTACTAGCAGAGGCTGTTGTTAAAGAAGTTATAAATGCACTTATTATTACAAAAGATAGAATTCAGCCATTTGCTGCATTAACACAATCTATTTTCTTTCTTTACCTTTGATACATTTTGTATCAACGCACGTAAGAAGAGAGTCATCTGTCAATAGTCTTTGAAATGTTCACGACATAACATCTATTAGTTACCCTTGACCCCTCACCAACATCTATTCAGAGACCATGTGATACGTATCTAAATCCTACAACAATATGCCTAAAGTTAGTTAATATAAGAATGAAAGCAGCTTAACTTAATATAGTATTTCCTCTTCATCTTTTCTATTAGGCCTATAGGTTTTGAGAATATCCTTTACTTACCTGCTTCGTCACAGTCTGAGTCTACTTTCAGGCCTTCGTTAACCTAGGAAAATTGTCAGCCTGCACGTGTACAAGCACGTGAGCACTTAACTCCTATGTAGTCTCTGTGTCTTATACTCCTAATTGTTCGCTTACTTGTAAGATATTCTAGATAGCTGCTGTACCCTCCTTTTTTTCCTAAATTCTCTTTTTAAATAATAATTTAATAAGATATTAGGACAAAACGTACGTCTTTCTTATCTATGTTAAATATATTGCAATTCTTATTGTTGTGCATATTTTTAGTCTTTTTTAAAAGATAAAGAAAAAGGCAATTTTAATAACATAAATAAGCCTAGTAGTAATAAATGTACATGCTAGATGTTAATAGTAATTAAACTAGTTGAATTCTAGTTAATAAAGTATGTAACCTAGCTCTTACTTATAGTCTCTTTCTAGTTTATTATGTAAATCTTTATATTAGTTGTTTTATATTAACAGGCCTTTTCTTATAAGACTTTCTTGTAACTTCAGAATCAATTTCTTACAGTAAAGGCTAGGCTTATGTTAATCAATTAACTTAACAGCCTGTAGAGCTTAAGCAGCGTTAACCTGTTGTGCTAATGTAGATAAATTAACACTATGCTAGCTATCTAATTTTATGTATAAAACCGTTTCTCTTAGCATTAGCACATTTATTGCTTTAATAACATCGTGTTGTAGGAATAGGAGCTGGAATAATAGTATTTAGGTAATATATTGTAAAGACTACTGTCATGTCTATTTAAGTATTTTATATCTATTATATATAACGCAAAAAGGAGCTTAGTAGTTATTATTCCTAAGTATGCTTATTTTTATAAAGTAAGTATAGCATATATATTATATATAGAGTAGCTAAGTAATAATTACTTTTCTGCTTGCTTAGTACTAAGTTCCTTAGAATAGGCTATATAAGTAAAGCTTAGTTATGTAGCTTATAAGCAGAGCTTATAAGTAAGATTTATAAATAAGGCTTATAAGCAAGACTTGTGAGCTTGGCTCTGTTTTGTGATACAACGTTAATTAGCTTTACACTAGTTAAGTTCTGTTGTGTTAAATTGTCAGTCGGTTTTTGTGTTTTAGAGCGTCACGCAAATCTAGGCATCACGTGAACAGACAGGATAAAGTAGAGAAGGGGAAAATAAAATAATTAAACTTAAATTTATTAAACTTTTAATATATATGTTTTTATTTCATAGTTTATTCCAAATTATAGATTTTACTAAGCTAGGCAAACAAGTCAGCTACCCTAATAACTAATTAAACCCTAGAAACTAAAATTAACTTTATCTCCTCTGTATCAAATTTAAAACGCCTTTTATAATAATTATATACATAAGTACAATCTTAAATCTTAAAATATTTTAAATTTAGACTAAAAGTAGCCATTTAACAACTTTAAGATTTCCTATAATACTTTCTACTGCTTACACATTAGGAGACTTTCTTAACATATTTACTACTATAACTTAAAAAAGTTTACTTAACTAGAAAAAGAGAAATTAATTATTATGTATTATTCTTAAATTAATTGAGTTTTGTAGTCATGTTTGTAGCTATATATATTAAATCTAACAAGCTATCAACTAAACATACTGCAGGCTGGGTAAGGTAGAGATAGCTGGCTAACTTTACTAGATATACAGACTCTTTTATAACTAGGTTTAAGTAACTATAGAGTAATTAGAAAGTCATTAAAATATTTTTATAATAATTTAGAGCTAGTTTAATCATACTGAATGCAAAGATGAATTGTCTAGTGCTATAAAAAGAAATTTAAGCTATTTAAAAGCTAGATTTAATTTTAGTAAAATAATAACTTATCTTAACTTTAGAATGCTATTATAGATAGGCTAACTAATGTCAACTTAGAAACACAATTATAAATAAGTATTATTAATTTAGACAGTTAAAGCTGCCAGCTAGACGATACTACTATTTCTTATCTTCACTAACTAGTTTTATCTGCCTGCCCAGTATAAGGAGACAGATCTATCTAACTATGCAGCTAGAATTAGAAATAATAGCTACACAAGTACTAAGAAAAAGGTTAGGTAGTTAAAGCACTTTAATACATATGCAAAAGATTATATACCCAGAGCTTATTAGCAATTTATTTCAATTATGTTAAGCTACAAAAAAGCAGACATTCTTAATACTGTGGATAGAAGGTATATATATTGCAGACTGATAAAATAGCTTTAAAAGATTTTTACTAAAAATCATATCTCTGTACTCTTCATACTACATTACCTATTTTCCTTACTGTAGCTTTTTAAATTATCTACTTATTTTACTTAAATTTAGTAAAGAGTTATTTTAATATTAAATTTAAATTAACTACTTTTATTATTCTAAAAGCTTTGTTTTTTATTACTATAAATAGCATTATTTATGTAATTATAAATAGTAGCTAAAATTTAATTTGCTATTTAATTTATAAGTCTCATTCTCCCCTTGTAACGACGCAGGTTATAAGAGAGTGATCCGAATGGGGTCCGAAGTGTCCACTACTAGGCATATGGGAGTGCTGGGACTGGAGGGTAAACCAAAGATACTATTCTCTACACCTATAGGTCTTGTACGAAAGGATACAGAAAAACTACTCTACAAAGCTACA
>JAKUHH010000223.1:0-18081 GCA_022701365.1 Mycocentrospora acerina | reverse complement strand
AAACCAAAGATACTATTCTCTACACCTATAGGTCTTGTACGAAAGGATACAGAAAAACTACTCTACAAAGCTACACAGACTGCCCCCCTTATATATCCCTTCCTAGGGTTACCATCCGAGGCGAGTACGAATCGGGTGGCTATCGGATGGGTGTTGGTTGACTCAGGGGTAATGATAGGATGTGACGTTGTGAACGTTACACCCCTTACTAGACTTTATTCTAGTAATGCTTATGTTCAGCTTTATATACCTCTAATAGCTACTCTAGTAAAGGCTCTCTAAGAATTTTAAATACAAAGCAATATTCAACAAAGTAGAACTTATTTAATATTAGTTAATAATTATGTTAAAAGAACTAGAGTAAAAAACCAAGTTTAAATTTAAAAATAACTAATCTATTAAATAACTAAGTTAGAGTTTTAGTTTTATTAGTAAAGTTTGTAAAAAATTATATTACTCGTATTAAAAGAGTAAACAAGTTATAGTAAATGAAATCAGAATAAAAAGAGTAAAATTTGAAGTAAATAGTTCTAATAAAGAATATTAGAGAAGATAAACATATAAAATAAGAAACTAACTAGCATACTACTTATAAGCAGTGTTTTGGCATAGAGAAATTAGGTCTTAGCTACTAGGCTGTAGCGCGCTGCAAGAGGTGTAGAGACACTAGGCACAACGTAGATATATAGAAGAAGACACTATAGGTATTATTAAATTGATCTTTAAATATTTTTATAACTTCTCTTGTTATTTCTAATATACGCAGCTTTAAAGACAATTAATACAAGTAAGGTGATTGTTACAATAGATTCTACAACCTCTGGGCTTGAGCTAGAAAGGTATAAATCCCTAAAGTATGGGATTGTACAGGCTAAGAAATTTATTAAGGAGCAATTAAATCTCTTGCTTGGCTATTAATAGAGTAAGCTAAGACATATAAAAAGTAAGCTTAACTTAATATGTTAGAAGCTAAGTAAACCAATAACTATAACACGTAAGGGACTTACGTAGTTTACTTATTATATATTTAAATAGTAAGAATACTAACATCATATTAAAGTGTTATATCTTATTAACTAATCTATAAATTGCTTTTACCCTTATTCACAGTGTATCTTAGAAATGTTGTTGTAGAAAAGGGAGCTAGAACAATAGTATTCAGGTGATTTATTGTATGGACCACTGTCCTATCTATCTAAGTGTAAATCTTATTTATATACATAAGAAAAGAGCTTAGTAGGTATTGCTACTAAGCATAAGTGATTAAACAAATTAAGTGTAGTAGATGCGTTGTGTGTAGAGCAGCTGAGTAATGATTACTCTTGTGCTGACTTGATACTAAGCTCTTCGTAATAGGCCACGTAATTGTGGCTTGCTAATGTGGCTCGTGAGCAAGGCTTATAAGCGAGCCTCGTGAGCAAGGCTCTGTTTTTGTGACAAATGTGTACTAAAATAACTTTATTTCCCTTAACCTGATATATCTCTAAGAACTAACCTTAACTCCTGTTTTACATTGGTACTTCTATTAGAAAGTTACTAACAACTAAAATTAAGTACAGAACAGAATCTTAAAATTGGGTTACTCGCTTGCCTAGTTAACTAGCTTATCTAACAATTTACTTTTTATAAAAGAAAAGAAAGAAAAAAATTCTTAATATTATTAATTAATTAGAATCCTAGATTTTTTTAAGAAAAATTTCATTATTTTAATTAGAAGATTTTCATAAACATTGCGGGCAAAAAGGTGCGATGGCATATATTGCAGTCAATCAATCAAGCCTCCTATACCGCCACTGTTGATCAGGTTCGCATTCCTACATGGCAAACATATAAATAGTTGGACGTTTTCATTTAGCATCTCTCGATAGAGCAGTAGAAGTCACCTCTAAGTATACAATTTCTTCAGAGCTACATCAATATCGTTGCGCTTCTTAAGGAAAGGCTCTTGGAAGGCTATTTCCCAGTCGATTTGAACAAGGCGTGGTTTAATATAATTTGATACCACACGCTACTCTGAGCAGATGAGATCGATAAGAGCCTGGATGAATGTATGGGCATTTAAATCGGGCCTACAGGATGACGGTGATTGCCATAATATGAGCCTATTATTATACTAGCATATGAAATCGTTGAAAAAATGACGTTTGAGAAGGTTTTGTGGCGCTCTGGTTATTGGATATATCCAGGCTGGTAGTTGGTTCCCAATTACAATATTCCCGCCACAGTGAGGTTTCGCACCAGAGTGTTGGATTAACAAGTAACATACCTATAAATTGGAACAAAGTTAGTGGTAACTAAGAGCGGAATCCCTAGACCTTCAAGAAATCTACGTAATATCCCTCTAGATAAAACTCACAAAAATTGTTAGTGGATTTCAAACAGAACAACGCCCTCGCCTGAGTTGTGCCATCAACTGCATTGTCTTTATCCTTGTATATCCTATTACTCTAATCATCATCCAGCCTTCTTAGAATGTTAAAAAGCCTCTGCTTATTCACGAACCTAATCGAACTCATCTGTTTTATTAAAGTACTGTGCTTTCATAAAACAAAGTTGAGTCAAATGCTGCTCTTTACCAACAATATCAAAGATTGGCAGATCCACGCATTAATCTCGAGCGTTGTATCACGCTTAATCGGCGATTTGCAAACGAAGCTAAATGTAGGCTGAATATTCAACTGTGCACCAAGAACCTCAATTACATCCCTGGAAAGATCTTTAACACAAAGTCTAAATTGGGAACGTCCTTGAGCTGGGCTATTATTGAGCGCATTCTGTAAGTTTCCTGTAATTTTGCATTATTATAATCTATTGCGTCTACTATTATGAAGCCTAGTCGCGTAACGTTTGTCTTTTTAGCACGTTTGCTTCTTTCCTCTGAGTTGTTTCGGAGTTGTTTTCAGCGTTCTAGTATGGTGCTTACTTCCATGAAGTCGGCGAGTAGTCTCAGGTGGGGCATAGTTTATGAGAGTTGTTTGATATGACTTAAATACAGTCTAGGACTGTGATTACTGTCAGTATTGGATGAACTTGAATTTACGTCGAATTTGGTTTTTCTCATCTGGGATACTTGGGATAGATTTACAAAAGTCTACCTAGAGAGGAGATCTGTAATATGCATATTCCGTTTGCTAACCTTTCCGTCCTCCATTCTATCCTTTCTTTTGCATCGCTATTGTTATAATTTTCGTCGTTTATGTCTTCTAGCTCGATAAAATCCTGAACTTGTTTACGATCATAGAATGAATAACTTCTGATATTGCTCCTCTTGGCCGTAAATTTTGGAGTAGTTCGTGTCATTGAAAATGTATTTTGACGTCTTTGCATGCCGAACTCGAAAAGTGAAAAAACTGCATGCTCTACATGGACTTACTTCACGCTTATGAGGCTCTTTCAAATTTACTTTTGGCGTACAGACAGATGGATTTACCCTAAGGTGTAAGGAGGGGTAGAGCTAGGGCATGTTAGTAAATCATCGTTGTGCTTAGCTTTATCACAGGCTTAATCCTCAAAGAGTAAAAAAATTAAGATAAACGTTATGGTATTCTATAAACTATGACTGATGAGAGAAAAGAGGATGGTCAAATATGTTAGGGAATAAATTTAAATCACAGTTCAAGTGAATCATTCAACCCTAAAAATAATCTGGATTTTTTCGAGTTTAGGTGCATGTTATTGATGTTCAGTTATTGTTAACTCAATGCTAAACGTGTAAAATCTTACCCCTATCAGTCTTTTTGACAATCGAGCCAAGTGCAGCTACGAAGGAGCTGAGATCGTTGAGGAGCCCAATAAATGAAATTTGAGCAGTCAAATGATATCAATAACAATTCTATGCCAATGATATGTACAAACAAGGCCGCGTGCTTTAAGTAATTCTAATTACTTTAGTAGCACTTGATCTTTTAAATTTAACATTTAAAGATAATGAAACGAGGACAGGGATCTACATTACATAAGAAGAAGTTAAGTCAAATATATACTACTATATAATTGTAATCTCTACGCTTCTGGAAGTGGCACATTACAGAATTTCAGCGAGCAGATCATTTTTCAAGCAACACAATGCGCATGACATAAAAACAACAACAGCAACTTATAAAATTTACTTTCAATCCGATTCATACTTCAATCTTTACTTCGGTTTTCCATTCTTTGCTCAGTGAAAACTGATTGTCGAAGCGTTTAATCAATAGTTGGCCCACAGTTTCTTTGTTTGGGTCGTCTGGATTCAAAGGATTTGAAGCAAATATATCACCGTGGAAGAACGTGGCACACGAAAGGCGGCTCTCGTTATCAGCTTTGTTGATAACACGATGTTTCGCACTCTTGTATCGTTGCCCAGACCATTTCATAATCATGTCACCGCAATTGATGACGTAAACATCTTCCATTGCCTGAACGGGCACCCAAGCCTGCTTTTCATCAAGCCAGACCTCAAGTCCATGCTTTCCAGGCTCCTGGAGTAAGACAGTGACGCCACCAAAGTCTGTGTGAGCTCCGACACCGAATTGGCCAGGAAGTGTCGCTGCAAGTGGGGGGTAACGAATCATTTTCATCATAACCATTGGCTTTTTCGCAAAGGTCTCCATCAGCGACGTTGGGAGGCCGAGACCCTGCAATAAGATCTCCCAGATAGTTGAGGCAAGTCCTCGAGTCGCCTGATAGTAGTTCCAAACTGGCGTTTGAAACTGCTCTTGTGGAAGGGGAGGCCACACATTTGGCCCATAAAAGCCAGCATGCTCAACTATAGGATCGTCACGGCCAATGTAAAAGGCCTGTGTACATATTGTTAGTAAAATGACCAAAGACTTATCTGATACTGTCGCATTGATAAAACAAATTCTAAGGAAATGAGTGTCGTACCTCCTTGGAGTCAGGAAGTTTGTCGCCATCCCGAAGCGACATGCCCGACTCTTCGTATCCGCGGCGTGATACATTTTTTAAAAACGAAAGCTTACGCTTCTCCTCCTTTGGCATATTGAAGAGGGTATCGATGCTCTCAAGTAATCCCTTTTGCAAGTCGAGAGAAATATTATGGCCCTTTGTTTGAAAGAATCCGTATTTCGCACAGGCATCTCGAACCTCTGCGATGACCCTCTCTCTATCTCCTGGGGCTTTAGGGTCAATATAGCCACTGAGGTCGATCAAAGGCAATTTCAATTCGTCTGCCGACATGCTGAAGTGATAGAAGACAGAGATGTTAACTTGAAGATAATGAGTATTCCTGCAAACACGATGAAGCAATTATTTATATGCAGCTATCAAAACAAGTAATATGTTAATGAATTACTCCTTGTCATTATCCACGCTTTATCCCCGATTGTTGCGGTTCGAGACTCTATAGTCCACCCGATTTTTCGGTGAGTTTCCACATTTCCTATTCGGTAGAACCATCTTCAGTGGGGTGATTTGCGGCTTACCTCCGTTAAGGTCCGATCAAAACTCAGCGCTCGGCCTTGGCTTGTACTGTTCTGAGTTTGGGGCTGTCCTAGCAAACATATTCTATCCAATAATCTACAGGTTGAATAGAAACCTGTTTCATCTACCATATACTGAGTAGCTACGCTACGATTGCTAGGCGCCGAGTTGGA
The DNA here is from genome assembly GCA_022701365.1 of Mycocentrospora acerina. Classification (NCBI taxonomy): domain Eukaryota; kingdom Fungi; phylum Ascomycota; class Dothideomycetes; order Pleosporales; genus Mycocentrospora; species Mycocentrospora acerina. The sequence goes on along the minus strand of JAKUHH010000223.1, from coordinate 12,487 downwards.
TGCCCATGGATTTAGGATAGACAACTTTGCATACCTCCATATAAATATTCACATCCACAGCAGATAGTTTATGCATTGAGCAAATATTTGCACAAGTTCCCAACCGGAATTTTCTCACGATACACAAGTATTCAACCATATTGGTCCAAATGCATGTCCTGATCGTTGGAGCCGGCCTCGGAGGTCTGACACTTGCTCAGACCCTTCGAAAGCAGGGGATCTCTTATGAGATATTCGAGCGCGATGAGGATGAGAATGGACGCTTTCAAGGATGGGCTATTGCGCTTCATACGTAAGAATCTTCTTACCACCTTCAATAGCATTCTATTGTCTAGCATTAAGTAGTTCAATGATCTGACAAGTTATTAGCATTATCACTGAATTTTTATCTGCTCTCCCGTCTGACATGCCAGACCTGAAAGAGTCTACAGATCATCTGGCCCCACTGAAATTAAGCCATCAATTTGCCTATTACTATGGTGGCCGGGATGGATGCTTTGGTCTTGAGGTAAGGAGCTTCAACTATACATATTCCCCCGGTACAAAGCCATACAATTTGTTGGCTAATTACAAGCAACAGGACTCTCCCGACACTCCATTTATTCGCGCAGAGCGATCCCGACTGCGAAAATGGTTACTAACTAATCTTACTGTCAAATGGAGTAAGACCCTATCGGATATAAAACAAGATGATGATGGCGTATCTGTGTTTTTCAAAGATGGCACCAGTGCACGTGGTGATATTTTGGTAGGGGCAGATGGAGCTCATAGCGTTGGTACGTGCAAATACCAAGACTGATTTCAGCGGCTAACACAACTATTTATCTAGTTCGACAACATCTGCTTCAAAAGTCCAGTGCTGAACTGCTCCACCTTGTGCCGCTCATGGCAATCGTGGGCGAGCTGGACCTATCAGGTGATGCCTTTAAACGACAGCTAGAGCTAGGGCATAGCGCGTACAATCTCATCAATCCAGAGCTTGGTTTCATCGGCTTCGTTGGACTGCATTATGTGTTTCCTGACGGTCAGGGCGGTCGATTTTACTGGATGTTCATGCAACCAGACTCTAATGATATAACTGACACTAAGCACTGGCTTCAGGTATCCAGCCAACAGGAAAAATTAGATCACGTCCGTAAGACGGTTGAGGGGCTGCCACCTAAACTTCGCGAGATTTTCGCTTTAACACCCGCAGAGGGGGTCAGGAAAGAACCGCACATCTGGCGCGATCTGGAGCTTGATGCGTTGCCTTCCAGTCGAATTGCTCTTCTGGGAGATGCGGCGCACGCAATGACACCGTCACGAGGGGAGGGCGCATTTCATGCATTCGTCGATGCTATGAAATTGTCAAATACCCTTTCTCAGCTACAGCCCGACTCCAAGTTTCAAGATATCAAAGCTGTAAAAGCTGCCATCGCCGAGTATCATATTGAAATGTTAAGAAGGGGGACAGCAGCTGTACGAGCTTCGAGAAGTTCGTATCAGGAGGCGAGCAAGCGTGCTGAGACCGGGGAGCACTTTATTACAGGCATGAAAACTTTGTCAATCGAGCCCGTTGTCTTAACTGCACAAGGATGAAGCCTATCAGAATTGAAAGTTGTTTCTCAAAGCCTTCAGACGCTTGGTAGAACTTCTTCAAGGTCGGGGTTACTGGGATCGTAAGTGTCATCAAACAAATTTTGCAGGGCTGTGAAATTTGTAAATGCATTTCCGGTTTAAATGTTAAGAACAAGGGCCTGTCTGGTTGCACCGTTTTAAAACTCCATTTTGCCTGATTAAGCCTCCGTTTTCAAAACAGAGATAAAAACGGTAGCGTGTCTAGTAAAACAGAATTTTTAAGCTTTAGACTAGAGATGCCATTTTGTTAGCATTTTTACTAAGAGAAATATCCTTGTTTAGTGCTTATTAAACCCACAATTTACCTCTTTATGCTATGTAGTTACTCTATCTTCAAGCAGTTATTTGAGATTTCCTTTTGCTCCGTTTTGCCCTCCCTTACATAAGCTTGTTCTAATACAATACAGAAAACGGAGTTTAAATACGGTGCAACCAGACAGGCCCTAAGTATTCAAAATCTGCATATTAGTCGTAAGATCAGATTTCTTTTTGCAAGTTCCATTGAGTGGTGATTTTCAAACTTGTTCCTTGTACAATGCAGATTATTCAACAGGAGAGTAACACGAGGTGTCCCGCTGACGATGAAGATTTAGGAAACAAAATCGATTCACATGGATTCTTCCGTGAACAAAAAGCTAGTTAAATCGATTGGTACAACTGATACATAATGGATAGCCTTCATCAGCATAATAATGGCATTCACCTCCCTACTGGTTGGCTGAATTTTCCAAACGTTCATTTAGCATTGTGCATTCACCTCGTGTTTACTCCTTGGTTAGGCATCCCTCTTGTAACTAGATTAAGACATGATCTGCAGGTTAAAATCTCAGCTTACCAGTCTAGCCTAAATCAAGAAGCTGGTTCCGAGATTAATTACGAAAATCCTTGAACAGATGCAGAAGTACATATCACTCCTCATGATAAGGTACATTACAGAGGGCGCGGTTACTAAAAGTAGCTAAGCCTTTTCTCCACGTTGCAGAAACGCAGGGTGGTGCCGGGAGCAGCGGGTCGGATCTTGTTCCAAATCGGTTGCATCTCGGAATATATGAAACAGTAGGTCACGCAATCAGAGCTGTTTTTTCACAATCCGGTAGTCCCGCTTATCGGAACCGCAACCGTAGCCCCCCGTGATAGGTGTAGACAGGGGAGTTTACAAGTAATCTTGCCAAGATTTAGTAGATTTCTTCCTAATTCGAACTAGTTAATTTGGTCCTCTCAGTGCCTATTGTTTCTTAAAATAAGCAGAATTTTACTCGTAACTGAAAATCTTTTAACAGCTCAATTTAAGCAAGATCAGTCGGTTGAAAACCTACCTTGACAAATTTTGTACTTTACATAAAAATGTGCAACCTACGATGGTCAGGTCCTAAACAGTTTTACTCTCGACGTTAATCTAAATAGAATGCGATATTGATTGTAGCCTGCAATAGACAATTTTCTCAAGCATTCATGATTTGGCCATTTGCGACAAAAATTTGCAAACAAACAAAGAGGTGCAAAGAATTAGTTACGTTCTAGCAAAGACAAATAAACTTACATATCTTGACTAAACACTAATCTTACTCATAGGATTTTTGCTATTAAGACCATAAGACAATTCGGGATTGTAATACAGTCTTTGAAACTTTATAATTTAAGATAATCAATCAGTTACTCGGTTTTCTCTCATTCATACTGTATCTGACGTTTCCTCGTTTTTTCCAAAGTGAATACTGAATTTGAGTACTAATTCAATTAAAATCTACTTTCACAATAGGTTTGAATTACTGCGTATATCTATAGTGTTCTACAATAGCATGTTGTCTAATAATCTATGTCAAAAGAATGTACATATCTATTACGCACATCGCAACATCTGTCGTAATCGTGTAAGCTTCTGCTGAACTTGAACTCTAAGATCTTTGAGGCACTCTTTATCGGCTGTCCCTACATTGTAGGAACTAGATGGAAGCGGACTAAGGAGGCTGGACTTCTGAACGGTCGAAGGAGCAAGGCATTGTCTTACTGCCTGATGTTGCCGATCGATTAAATAGGCGCAAAGCTGGACAATTATAACTAGTCGGACATTGCCGAGCGCTGTTGCGTTCATGGAGTCACCCGGATATGCTTCGTGTTGGAGGGCCGTCAAAACAGCAGCATAGATTTCCAGTAGCAGTGCCTCACAAGCCATAACTAAGTGGCGGATAATATCATCGGCTTTCAAGTGTCGTAGGATCTCCATCAAACGGTGTGATGCAGAAAATAGATCGCGCAGAATACTCTGACCGCTGCGAAGTTTTATCTGAGCCTCAAAACTAGGCCAAGAATGTGTGCTTTCGACAGAGTTCTCTTCAGACGCGAGCCAGGTAGTAATCGATCCGAAAGCTGCAGAGTCGACGAGTGAGAAGGTCACATCGTTTAGCCCTGTGCCGAACGAAGAGTCTGCAGCCTGGGCTAGAATGTGGCTGGAGGAACGCAGCGAAGATAGATGTACGCTGAGCTGAGATAGCAGTCCAATTGCGACACCAGAGTTTTCGTCAGGAAATACGCTAGCCATATTGCTGCCCATTGATGTTTCCACATTACTCTTATAGCCTTCATCTCTTCTCTCGTATTGTCCGTCTCTGGGTTGACCATACATGTACCCACGGGTTTGTGGTGAACTAGAATTTGAACCGGATTCAGTCATCGAGTTGGGGTTACTGTCTTCTCTGCCATTGCTACTATTTTCAAAGCTGTTGGTATTTGCCAAAAACTCATCTATATCCGCGCGGCTAAAATTAAGACCATCCCAGCTCATTTCTGTTGGCGTATCTTCCCAACTGGTTGTCCCTGTCCAAGGCCACGTTGCCATAGACAAATGTGCAGATGTATTCATAAGCTGGGGTAGGATTGGCGGAGGTGCAATCTCGGAAGCTATGATTTCTCAGGTCAGCAATCTTTCTGCAAAATTGAGTGAAGGAAAGCAGCTTACAATCGGGAAGACACCTTAAAACTGGACTTGTTACTTCCTTTGCACTTGTCGTATCATCAGTCATTGCCGAGCTTCCCATATTTGGCCCCTCTGCCGCTAGACGACGCAAGCTTGGACGACCTTTGGGCAGACTAGAGCTATAGACGCACTGCACCCGTTTTGATGAACATCTATCGCACACGTCGCCATTATTGTTGTTCCGGATGCATCTTAACTTTTGTTTATGACACCGGTCACATGATTGCCGCTGGGGCGGTTTCGCGGATCCCGAAGCTGGTACAGCTGCTGGCACGGTGACGGTTGCGCCCGAAGTTGTAATCATGGTGGTGAAGGACCACAAGTTCAATTTAAACCCTGACAGATCGTTACGCTAATTTCAATTTCAGACTATACCAAGCAATGACAAGCAACTGACGGGTACATGACAAGCAAACGATGAACAGGTGACGGCCTGAGCTTATGATGGGAGGTACTTCAGCATTTAGTATGATTTGCCGTCCCTCCATACTCCCTTGGCAATAGCATGATGTGACTTGAACGCTATCAAGTCAGACCGAAACGGTCTTGATTCGTCCGTATTTCCAACACTACATTACCCGGGTGTGGTCGTAATTGTTGCCACATTTTAGCTGGTTTTACGGGCTCTCATCGTAATGAGGCCGATTACGGGCCGGCTATCGAAGTTCGTTGAAAGAGGAAGCGCGTCAGCCAGATCAAACGCGAGTTTGCTAGCAGACTAGTTTTGCGTAATAGGGCAGGACCAGCTAAAACGATTGGCAGACATGCCTCGGCGAACTGTGATAAAGCATCAAGTTTTACTTAACGAATATGACTTGAAGGTAGCCTACGAGCCGTTTTTTCGGGCTTGCCGCATTCAATTGAGAAGGTACTCAAGCAGGTGCATGAGTATAGGTGAGACGGAAGCTAGAGGAAGCCACACCGTTACGGCCCGTTGCATCGGAACCCAGCACCCGAGGTTTTGCGCTCACGCTAGTGGAGGAAGTGAACGCCACTATCTAGGCGGCCTAATAGCTCGCATTGCGAGGTTACAATGCATAGACCGCGACTTAAAACATGTAGCTTGCGCTGTGATTATATGCATACGTGTCAACGTCCCGCAACGGTGCAACGCGTGGGTCAGTAAGCCTAATCTACGATTCAATTATGAGTGAACAACCAACACGTGTGACGCGATAGGATGAAGTCATAGACCAAGGCTGTACTATGTGTTCTATTACTGTGTGCAGGATGCGGTCTAGCTTTTTGGGGGATAGAGCTTGCGTTTGCTTTAAGCGCTTACCTCTCCAGCTGTCAGGCTGATCGAGTTTGAGGTCGACTACGATAAGGTCGCTATCAAATATTCCGTTGCTAAATCATTCTTACTCAATTATTAAGGAATAATGGTAGCTTCTAATAATTTAATCACCTTGTCTTGATATTGATCGCGCTCAGATGGAAAAGCAGCCTTCCTAATCACAGTTACTATCTAGCAGGCTGAAGTAGCCGCTTGCAATCTTAGGCATGGACGGTCACTTATTGCGGCCAACTCCGAACTACCGCTCCGATAGATTGTTGAATTAAGCAAACTGATCCTCAGAAGCGATCTTTACCTCTTTTGGCCGGCTGTTAAACTTCTTTTCCAGTCCTGTTGACCCCTCGGTTTCCTGTCTCGGTTTCTTATTCGGCGAATTAGGTGAGGTTTCCCGCCAACGTTTGGCCGCGTAGCGGTTCTTATTGTTGCCTGACTTTGGCAAATCCACTGTAAACAGAGATAGTGGTAAGTCCATAATTGCAATATCTATTTGCATCCTGGTTCCTAGCCGATCGCTTTTTCAAATGCTTGAAGATCTAATGAGTCATTTGAGTCCACACCATAACGTACCAATGAGAGCGTTCTCCTCCAAAGGGAGCACATCTTGCAGCGCTTACAAAGGCTAGATGCACTATGTGAGAAACCTTTGGAAAAAGTCTTTTATTTTTGAATGGTGACCAATTCGCCCTTGTTGCGGTATAACTCTAACTAAAGGTACCTACACAATGAATTAGCTTACACTGAAAATGAAGCTTTTCTATGAGGTCTACTGCTAATGTGTAAGATCGTTCATTTAAAGAGTTCTACTTTTCGTGCGGGAATTTACAATATAAATACAGAGTCAAGTACTTGCTTTTGGGGAGGGGATGGCATTTGTCAGGATTTGACTTCTCAAAAGCTGCATTTGATGCAATTAGGTTGCTTAATCTATGTGCTTCTGTCCATTAGCCACAAAGAGCCGCAACTCCACAGTGAGCGATTCAATGCAACTTATGCTATGGATATCAAGCATTCGTTGTTTCAGACGTGTCATTTGTTGAGATGACCTAAGTCTCTTTCAATCAAGTTACCAAGCAATCTCTTACACAATCTTCATGTGATCAATCAACCGATGCTTTTATGACGTGCCTGTAATGAGCGCGTCATGATAACAACGAGATTCTAGGTTCAAAAAATCAATTTGTTCATTGATTTTGGATTAAATTCATTAATAGTTTTATCAATGCCTAAAAGCGACGAACCCTTCAGAAATTTATCTTAGTAAATAATGTCTAAAGTATCAATGCACCTATCGCGCAGACTGCAAATCGTAAAAAAATCCAAATATGGAGTAAAATCGAAACAACTATTAAATGTTTTAGCTGAAATTTGAACGCCTCAAGTCAAGATGCCATGTCTACTAAATTGTGCAAACGCAACATTGAGTGCTGTGGACATTTCTCCTTTACTAACGAACTAGATAACTTACTTGAATTGTTTTCTGATTTCTAACTTCTTGTACCCCACTAGTGTCTGTCATGATCAGCCTTCGCTACGAGTAGTACGCCGACATTCCTGCCGTAGCACGGCGGGTATGAATACATTTGCTTACAATTTAATGTATTTTTCTATCTAATCACATTGTGCAGTTGATGTAACCCTTTGAAATCGACAAATGAGCCAATTAAGAGTCAAATGCTTCACGCGTGGGGGTTGGTGTCTCGGACTTGAAGTGCCGACACAAAAACATTCACAAACACTTATTTTAAATGGTAATAGGGAAAGTCTCGGATATAATTTTCGCGCACATGGCGCGATAACCATCAATTTACTGATGACAAATGCTTTTGATTTGAAAGCATCATTATCTTCAATATCCCCTGACATACGTACGTGGCGGAAACTTGTTCGCCAACTGCTGTGCCACATTCCTTCTGGGGAGCTGCTTAAGCCTGAGTACTTAGGAAACAATAAGTATCTACACTCTTCGTATAAAAGAAACATTTCTCAATTCAGATTCTGCATCACCAGTTCATCGTCCAATACTTCCTGAAAACCACTCTCTGTTCGCACATGCAACATGTCTGCAAACGGTATCAAGATTGCCTTCGGGGGTGCCGCTTGGTTGTCTAGCTCTGTCGAGGAGGTCACCGATTGGCTGAAAGTCATTGAAGAGGCTGGTATTGAGATAATCGACACGGCACAACTATATGGTGGATCGGAAGAGACAATGGGCAAGGCGGGTGCAGCTACGAGATTCGCCATTGACACAAAGATGCCGGGTGGCTTCAGCGACCAGCTCTCCACCGCAGATGTTGTGGTCAGTGCTTGCAAAGCGAGTCTGAAGAGGCTTCAGACCGAAAGTGTAAGTACTTGTGGTTGTAAAAGGCGATGTATTTCTAATAATATCTAGGTGGATGTGTACTACATGCACGCGCCAGACCGTAGAGTTCCTGTCAAGGAAACCCTTAGCGGGCTTAACGAGCTTTATAAGCAAGGCGCCATCAAGCGCATTGGTCTTTCTAACTACCTTGGGCACGAGGTAGAAGAAATTATTCGTGTAGCGAAAGAAAACAACTTCGTGGTTCCCTCTGTTTACCAGGGCAATTACTCCGCAGTAGCACGGCGTGCCGATGACGAGATCTTTCCCGTCATTCGCAAGCACAAATTGGCATTTTATGCGTACAGCCCAATCGCAGGAGGATTTCTTTCAAAATCTAAGGCAGCATTAACTGAAGCTGGTGGCCGATTTGGTGAGGGTCAACCTCTCGCTAAAGTTTACAACGGCATGTATAACCGATCCAGCTTTGTAGCAGCGCTCGATATCTGGGAGCAAATTGCCAAGGAAGAGAACATTTCAAGAGCGGAGCTAGCCTACCGTTGGGTGGTTTACCATTCAAAACTTCAGGGTGACCAGGGTGACGTCATCATCGTTGGCGCGAGAAATACTCAGCAACTCAAAGAGACGATTGAAGCGCTCAAGGCCGGACCTCTAAGTCTCGGTGCTACCAGGAAAATCGACCAGGTTTGGGAAAGCGTCAAAGCTGAGGCATCTTTGGATAACTATGAGATGCTGAGCAGTCGGTGATTTTCCTGCCACTTGATTGGGTGATGAAAACTCGCCGACGTTAAGCGCAGCAAATGGATCATCCGATCCTCCGATCACAGATCAGATCATCGTTTCTATAGGCAGTCAGATAGGATAGAACAATCTCATCTCACTGAGACGATGCCAGTTTCAATCAAAGCATGAGCGCATTGTTATCGTTCTTCCCGCTAGTCAAGTTACCTTCCTTTTTCTCATCTAGCAAGTATTATGTAGGTTAAATTACGGGTCCAATGTTAAACCCAATGAATTGGTAGCTTCGGACTCGAAGAATTGAATTTTGCGTTATTAATTTCTAAAATATGCAGTTTTGCCTAAAATGCTTATTCACGCCCCGAAATTGACATATATGCTTAAAAATCTTGGCTTATTTGACCCTTAAAGAAAAATTTACTACGTCCCAATACTTCTGTACCATACTGATTCTACCACTCACTTCATTGCTTTTTCAATTGATTTTCTCAATTTAGCAACTTCTCCGTCACGACCCTCAAATCCCTTCCGAATAGCTGCAGACGCGGGATACGATTGAATATGAGCAAACAAAAATTCTCTAAGCTATTATTTCTGGCCTCTGTTGTCAATGTCTATGGCGAAACATTTGACTACGTGATTGCAGGGGCTGGTACTGCTGGCTTGGTCATAGCAAACCGCCTTTCTTCGCATCCGAACATAACTGTTGCTGTGATAGAGCCTGGAGATGACGTACGGCAACATCCAGATGTCCAGACGATAGACTTCTCTTTCAGTAGTTTCAATGCTTCCATCAACTGGCAATATCCCTCAATCACTTCGTCTGCTCTTGGTGCAAGGAATTTGACTTATCGCGCTGGAAGGGCATGGGGTGGAACGAGCGCTGTCAACGGTAAGTTTAATACAATTGTTCATATTTATATTTTTTGGTCAAGCTGATTTCTCATTCCACAGGAATGGTATATATCCGGGGAGACAAAGCGCAGTACGATGCTTGGGAAGAACTCGGAAATCGAGGTTGGAATTGGGACTCTGTTTTTCCATATTCCAAACGAGGAGAGAAATTTGTTCCCCCAACGAACGTACAGATTGCCAGCGGCGCATCATTCAATGAAAAATCCCATGGGAAAAACGGACCTCTTGTCGTCGGTTTTCCCTTCACACTATCCAACAGTTCTTTCCATGACAAGGCCCGCGTAACTTGGGAAGCTTTGGGTTTGAAGTCTATTACAGACTTGAACGATGGTAGTCCTCATGGTTTTGTCTCGGCACCCATGACCTTGGATCGGGACGCCGGTGTGCGAGAAGATTCTGCCCGTGCCTACTACACACCAGTGCAAGCTCGACCAAACCTCAGAATAATCAAGGGTACAGTAAAGCGAATCACGTGGGCTGAAGATGTTGGTAATGATGTAATTGCTAACGGGTTCGAATACATCGATTCTAATGGTGATTCAGTTCAGATTAGTGCAAGGAAAGAAGTTGTATTGTCAGCTAGTGCTTACAAAAGTCCGCTTATACTTGAAGCCTCAGGAGTTGGGAACCCAACGTAAGATGCGAGAATTTGGTTTTTGAATAACGATAAACTAATTTATGCGTTCAGGATTCTCAAAAAACTAGGTGTCAAGATGAGGGTAAATCTTCCTGGCGTTGGAGAGTCCATGCAGGATCATAATATTGTTGCCATGGTCTATGCTTTGAACGGTAGCATTGGCGGTGGACGAACACCATTCGCGACAATGCCTACAGCTCAAGATGTTTTTGGCAAAAAAACTGCGTCAGTTGCCGCTTCGACCTTGAAGAAGCTCGCTGGGTGGGCAAGAACAGCCTCAACATCATCTGGTGGAGCCATAAGTCAAAATGCAATCGAAGAACGATTCCGAATTCAACATGACTTAATATTCAACAAAAACGTCACTATTGCTGAAATTTTTCCGACTAATACTGGCTCTGGTATTTTTGCGCAGTTTTGGACATCGATGCCATTTTCGTGGGGTAGTGTCCACCTCAAATCCCAGGACAATATCGACGACCCTATCATAACCCCAAATCTCTTAGCTTTTGACTTTGACCTCGAAATGCTAGCCGCCGTGGGTCGTCTCTCTCAGAAAGCTTATGCTACGCCACCTCTCAGCAATCTAATTGCCGATAATGTCACCCCTGGTTATGGCAAGTTGCCTCTGAACGCATCAGATGACCAATGGGCAAACTTTTTGAAAGAAAATGGTAAGATCGTAGCAGCAGTCTGGAAATCATTATTACATCCTGACACTTTATCACAGTTCTTAATACTCTCCATGTTGTTGGATCATGTGCTATGTTGCCCAAAGAACTTGGCGGTGTGGTTAATGATAGGGCTGAAGTATATGGGACCCAAAACCTAAGAGTTGTTGATGCCTCTATAATCCCAATGCAATTAAGCGGCCATACAATGGCTCCTATCTATGGAGTTGCAGAAAAGATTGCAGATTTAATTGCAAAGAATATGTAGTGTTTGTATAGTAGGATTGACGGACACAATATGTAGTGTATTACCTGTAGTACAGTGCTAGGTTTATAGACTTGTTGCAGCAACGCTTAGACTTTGTGCCTTTGCAAGCTTTAAATTATGCACTTAAGGTTTATTATCTAACTTAGTGCTAAAACAAATTCTGATTCTAATTATATAATATTTAAATAACATAATTTTAACCCTTTTGTAACTAATTTACTAAGATTTGCAAATATATGTTAATTACTAGCAAAGAAATGTAATAGTTAGGCCTCCTGCCCTTGCTTTTAATACTACGCAATAGCACTACTTGTACTAAAAGGTATGTGCAAAAATACTTAAGCAAGTACTATTTGTGTAGTATATTAAATTTAGTGCTAGATTAAGAATCTGCAAATTAAATGCTATAAGTAAGGTAAGCTATATTAATAGTGCACATAATTAGTAACTGCAAGATTTATTTAAAATTAAGTGTTTTTTAGTATTTAGTATAAGTTCTAAAGTTTATTATTAAATATTTTAATACACTTTATTAAAAAGTTAGTAATAGTTTAATTATAAATATAGTCTTATAATTTACATCTTTATATTTATATTACTTAAAATATAAAACTATAATTTAATAACTATAGTATCTTAAAAAGAATTATTTTACTTTCTAAAACTTAAAAATAGAAGATTTTTATTCTCTTATAGTAATTTACTATAAAGGATTTTTTTTTAAATTATTTAAGAGTTTAAAAGAACTTTAGATAAGACTTAATTTAAAATAACTTTTTTTATTTTATTAAAAAAATATTTATAAGTATAAAAAAAACATTTATTTAATTAAATAACAGGTTTAAAATAAAGAGATTAGAAGATAAATAAAAAATATTAGTACTTTAAAATTATCTCTTATAAAAGAAAATATAGAAATATTTATTAGTTTAAATATTAGATTAATCTATAACTATTATTATAAACTATTGTTTAATAATTTTTTATTATCTAATTTACTATTATAAATTTTACAAAACTTTCTTTTATTATAATATTAGATTATAAAGAATT
>JAKUHH010000220.1:0-19934 GCA_022701365.1 Mycocentrospora acerina | reverse complement strand
ATGCCGCAGGCGTCAGAGCAGACGCGCTGAAAAAGGCAAAGTTGGTGTTTGGCACCTACTTCAAACTCTTCCAACGACACCAAAACTCTGGATATAGTCCGAGGCAGCGGCGTGAATGGGTTGAAGGTCATTTTTAGAGAACTTTTTGATTATTGAATGTCAAGTAATTGTTGCAGAGCAACTGTTGGAGACTAGTACATAGACGCTAGTAAAATTGAACTTGTAAGCCTGCGTTCAACCTCACTGGCCAATTCTTGCTATCGTTTTGTCTGCTTTTCAGAATTCTGAAATACAGCACCATGTTTTTTGGAGTTAATTTGAATTGTCTTTTTAAGTGGCATATCGGTAAGCAGCTATGATTAACTTTCTCATTGCTCTTAATGTCCTACCTTTCAATTATTTCACCTTCATTAAAGCCCCTCCTTGCTGATACTAATCTACCCTATTTTCTTTTGTAGGATTTTTAACTTTCTTCTTAAATTGCAAATACTATTAGTTTTGAAGCATTATACTACAAGTACGAAAGTGCGCGGCGACCTCTTCACGAGCTCTTTGACTATCGAGCTTCTCCTCTCCCCTCCATCTATACTTTGAAGCCATACATAAGCAACAGTACGCTTGATAGAAGCTTTAAGGTAAGTGTAATTTTTTAGATCATCCAATTTTTAATTCTTATCAGGTGTTGGTGCGCTAGTCGCATGTAATCTGGAGTATGCGTGAGGTCGCTTCAGCCGCATTAGGTACGTTGGGCATATAGGAAATTTATTTAGAGCGAGGCTGAAGTTTTAAAAAGTCGGAGACCCTCTACCGGCTAAGATAGCTTATAGTATCAGACGAAATCAACTTGTTGATGGTGTACTTTATTCCTCGCTATTTGCGGATCTGTTCGAATCTGCTACGTTCGTGAGCTATTAGGTTGCGGATGGCGCATTATTGCAGCCATAAATTGCATAACAGGGTGAAAGAACATGGAGAATTCAAAAAAAGGCAGGCTAAATTAAAGCATTTGTAAAACTGGGCGCTTCAGCAAATGTTTGTTCATAACTATGGTCTTTTACACTTTGCCTTTTAGCGAGTAACAAAAGTGGAAACATGGGCAGACGAAGCACAAAACCACTGAAGCGGATGACGCTAGAACTACATAATTAGATCTTAGTTAGGGCTATAAGGTAAACCTAAGAGATCTTAACTTTTTTTTTAATTCATTAAAGTTTCTAGTTCCCAGATTTTAAACGATATACCTTAAGGATACGCGTTGACATCGTAGCAAACCTATTCACAGAGAGGTCGCAATCCCTGAGATACAACAGCATCTATTGCGAGGCAATGTCTCTAAAGTATAGAATTGCTCTAGGTCTCAATAATGGTCGTGAATTTGAGAGATTTGAAAGTGCCTGTAGGTTTGCCATAAATGTCCTGTCGCCCTGCATGTCTGTGCGACTCCTGCGCAGGCATGTAGTGATTAATTGGTAAATTATCATCAAAACATATCTTCAACGAATGTATCCTGAGGCAAACAATTTGAAATGCTTGCATGATCGGCTTTAAATCCCTGGAACATTTTTGGGACTATGCTGTAAGGACATGGCTCTATCCCACTGTGCCATGCAAGCCAAAAAGGTACTATGATGTATCATCCGATAGATCCTGGAATAGAACAGTACATATACTCAGGTTGAACCACTTACTGACAGACGCTACCCTGTAATTCACCAAGAAGGTCGGCAGACCGTACTAAAGAGATGGAAAATCCTCGAAGTCATTTGCAGAATTAAAGGTGACGCATCATAACAACGTAAAACTAACATGTTTTACAAGCGAGCGGTCCACCCTACCAACTTTTTGTAGTATATGAACTTGAATTAATCATAGCTCCACTAAATCTATCTCAACACGCTTCTCATGAGACTGGTATGCATCTTGCAATATTAGCTCTTTATAAAAATCAAAATCAGACTGAGCGGCGCGCTGCAGGCACGTTTGAAGTGTCTCGAACAACTCTCCGCCACCGACGCGCTGGGAAGCCTACCTGACGTGATTGCCAGCCTAACTTAAAGAAGCTCACCCAGCTAGAGGAGCAGGTGATTATCAGACATATACTCGACTTGGATACACGTGGATTTGCGCCTACGTACGCTGCTGTACGTGACATAGCTGATAAACTGCTGGCTGCGCGCGGCGCTGGTTAGGTCGGCGTCTACTGGCTGCGCAACTTTGTCAAGCGTACAGATAGTCTCACGACGCGTTTCAATCGTGCATATGATAGGCAGCGAGCTCTATGCGAGGATCCAGCCCTGATTAGGAGCTTATTTAAGCTTATAGAGGAGACAAAGTCTAAGTACGGCATCTGCGATGATGACGCCACAACTTTGACGAGGCTGGCTTTATGATGGGCAAGATCACGACTCAGCTTGTTGTGACAGGGTCAGAGAGGAGAGGCCGGCCAAAGACTGTCCAGCCTGGCGACCGTGAATGGGTAACAGCAATCGCTGCGATCAATGCTGCTGGCTGGTCAGTCCCGCCGTTTATCATCTATCCGCCTGGTACGAGGAAGCAGAGATCCCACGCGACTGGGTGATCGCAGTCAGCGACAGTGGCTGGACAAATAACGAGCTAGGAGTTGAGTGGCTGAAGCACTTCAACGCTCACACGAAGACTCGCGTCGTTGGTACGCGCCGCCTGCTCGTCCTTGACGGCCACGAGAGCCACCACTCTCTTGAGTTTCAAGAGCTCTGCAAGGAGAACAGTATCTACACGCTCTGCATACTACCTCACTCATCCCACCTGCTGCAGCCTCTTGACGTTGGCTGCTTCTCGCCGTTAAAGCGCGCGTATAGCTGTGAGGTTGAGAGCCTGATCTGCCACCACATTAACCACATTACAAAGCCTAAGTTTCTGCCTGCCTTTAAGGCTGCGTTTGATTAGTCGTTTACTTCAACTAATATCTGCTCAGCTTTTTAAGGCGCAGGCCTTGTTCCTCTCCAGCCAGACGCTGTTCTGTCAAAGCTTGACGTGCAGCTCCGTACCCCTACTCTAGCTGCTGTCACAGAGGCTCTCTGGGAGGCTGGTACGCTAAGCAACGTACGTGAGCTTAAAGCTCAATCAACGCTGATACGTAATCGTGTGCGGCAGCACAAGAGCTTATCGCCTGCCTCTATTATTGAAGCGATTAATCAGCTTAAGAAGGGAGCTGAGGTGATGATGCTCTCAGCTGAGCTGATGCGTGATCAGATTGCCAGTCTTAAGAGCGCCAACAAGGCAGCATCAAAGCGGAAGCAGCGCAAGAAAAAGCGACTCCAGAAGCAAGGAGTCTTAACAAAGGGAGCTGGAGAGGATATANTGAGGTGATGATGCTCTCAGCTGAGCTGATGCGTGATCAGATTGCCAGTCTTAAGAGCGCCAACAAGGCAGCATCAAAGCGGAAGCAGCGCAAGAAAAAGCGACTCCAGAAGCAAGGAGTCTTAACAAAGGGAGCTGGAGAGGATATACTTGCTCAACAGGAGGCTGATCAGCAGAGTAACGTCCGTCCTTGCGTAACAGGACCCCCCGCGTGCCGGGACCAGCCAATCAACTTGCAGATTTTGGGCAGAAGTCTGTGATTTAAGCGAGCTGATTGGCCGATCCCGGCACACAGGGTGTCCCGCTACGCAGGGATGGACGTTACTCATGAAGAGGGTCAAGAAGAAGAGCAATCATGCCTCAGCCGCCAGGCTCTGGCGCGCTGCATAAGGTGCAGAGAGCCTGGGCATAACTCAGGTAAATGTAGAAAAGATACCTTAGATACTGCTTGATTTACTCTTTTAGCATCTATATATTATTTCACAAGGATGTTGGGATAAACGCTTAGAGAGGTGCGTCACTAGCTTCTACGCGTCACTCGCTTATAAAACACGTTGGCTTAAGTAAACGATGTCATGAAATCTCAATTTCAATGACAATAAGCATTTTTGTTAAACACAGTGACTTAAGAATTATGGCCCGCTAATGTTAAAGACCGTCAGTAATATATGATGTATTAATCCAGTGGCCTGAAGCAAATAACGCTAGAGCAACGGGGGCCAAGTAGGAGGTTCCATCGATTTGGGAAGCGAAAGCTTCGGCAAGAGTTCAGAGAACTTGTGAATAAGAATTGGTAGGTATCGTACTTTTCCGCCACCGAGATTAGAAATTAGGGTCAGGAAGCTTTGAATAGAACAATGAGAATATGGATTGAACGAGCCCAACGGAAGATCGGTGCCGGAAGTTACATCTATCGAACAATCCACTATGTCATATAGTTTTTTGATCTGCAAGAAATATCAGCACAACCTGTTTTTAGTCGTAGTTTTACCAGGGAAAGAGGAACGGTTTCAAGCATAAGAGCTCAGTCGATAAAAGAAAATGCTTTCCTTCAAGAGGTAATGCTAGAGAATAATATTTGAACTGTAGAACAAAGACAAGAATTTTCATCTCAAAGGTATGAACTCAAACGAATCGGAGAGATATGACTAAACCGGGAAAACGAAAGGGCGACTCACCAATCCCAGGCCATGTATTTCCATCGCTGGTAGCGAGAATTTTTCAGTCATTGAAAACAAATCCTCAGATATCTGAATCGGGTATTTGAAAGTCAGTGAAATGTCTTTAGAGTTACTTTTAACAAATCTATTGTAAAAATAAAGTCGCCACACAATCGTCCGTAGCCATTGTTGAGTAATATGGATATCAACTTTTTGGGCCTCAGAATAGTTGAAATACGACGGGACTGCATCGGAAACTTTTTGTTGCAATTGCAAGATCCATTTGTAATCTACAATCCAATAGTCCCGATTCCAGAGATTGATAAATGGGCCATCGATAGTTTTGAACAAGTTGATCATTACCTCCATCCTGACTCTGACATGTTCATCAGTGAATGTTTTGTCTAGGAATGGAAGACTGATAGTCGGAAAGAGTGATATCGAACGAAAATCATGGATTGCACAAGTTCTGATAAGTCTGTGAGCTAAGGATATTGATACATAGGCTTTGTGAGCCTTTCCTCAAATATATACCTTTCCGCGATAAAGAGTAGCCAGTAAAGCACTCGTACCTGAGATTCGTTTTGAAATTCATCTTCATACGTCTCTTCGTTCTGCATCTCAAGTAGTTGTGCCTGTGTTGTTGCTTCCCGAAGGTGGAACCAGGCTGTGTTCTCTTTCGCCAGTCCCAAGTAGCTTCCATAGTAGAACCATGAAGCTAAGACTGTTAAATACGAAGGGTTCTCGCGGTAATCACAAGTTTCCCGTTTACGAATTGAATCTTCAAGAAGTATTTGACCCAAATCTTGGATGGGCATCTTAGTTAAACCAGGGAGGGTTAATGTGTCACGCATCAGCCTACCGCTTGCTTGCGTCATCACGCATGCACACAAAGCAACAATCGCACAGTAAGCTTCCGTTGACTCCTCCATATTTGCAATGATTTGTTTTGCCTCTTGTAGATTAAGAGCAGGCTGCAAGGGATAAACGTGTACAAAGAAACAATCCAGGCAGTTTTGGATAAGTGCCGGGGATAGTAGACTATGTATAGGAACGGATGGAGAGGACGTTGGGTGTATTTTGGGATTCAAATCTGGGAAAGACTGCAGCGAATTTAGCGTTGAATTACTTTCCACGAAGCTTGTAGAGAATCGTTACTTCAGGCCGTGTACGTTCTTTCCTTCGTGGGATATTTTTGTATGTGCATTTATGGGAGCTGGAAGTACAACGGTCGCAAGGATTATTTCCCTCAACCTTGCATCTGATTTTCTTTTTCCGACAACTATAGGGTACGGTGTGAGCAGGGAAGTGACGCAATAAAGAGGTTGGACAAACCGATCGCAAGCCCGCTTCGTCGACGCGGCGATATTTTTAACATCATCAGAAGGCATGGTTACAGAATAGTGCACAAATAGAGAGGTAAAAGTCTCTTGTAGGACAAATTCTGCTTAAGCAAATCTGTTATTGTTATTGAAGATGTCAAAAAGTTGAGTGTATAAAAGACTTATATTAATGGCTTTGCTTATTTAAGGATCCCCTTTGCTATAGAAATGAGAAGGGTGAGGTGTCAAAGCTAGAGTCCTCAATAAGGAAGACTTTTAGCTTTTAACGCAATGACAAGGAGAATATTATTTTTACTATAATTCAGGATTAGTTCTGATTTCAAACAAGCAAATCTTTTCCCAATAATCGTCTAGGCATCTATGGCGCTGGAATTGCATCTCTTACTGCAGTACTGGAATTAACGACGGATGGATTACTTTTTGTATATCAAGAAGTGCAAAATCAAATTTTGCTCGGCGCTATAAGAAATTTTAAGCATTTCTTTTGATAACGTTGACGATATAAAGTATTTGTAGGTTAGCCAGAAAGATGATTCCCAAAAGTCGAGACTGTACAAATTAGTAGCTTACAAATGAGATGAAGAGTACTGGTAAGCTTCAAAAATGCCCGTATCTGTGTTGTTGTAGCCAAGGTCCCGCCCTGCGCGACGTAAGAACACGTTTTGCCGAAAATAATCAAAGAGAGCGCAAGCATCACGTAAAATTTAATTGAAATATCCTATATAAGCTAAGCATAACAAAAGAGATTCATTGTTTGAGCTGACAACTCGTTGGTCACATTACTCACGATGATGCAGGGTTATGAAAGTTTGAAATCTGACTATTTTCTTGAATCAGCAAGTGTTTTGCTACGTGGGGTCCAAAATTGACTCCAACTGCCTGTCGATCGTTCTGAATATAATATTGTAAACCCAGGTAACGTCCATCCCTGCGTAGCGGGACACCCTGTGTGCCGGGACCGGCCAACCAGCTCGCTTGAATCACAGACTTCTGCCCAAAATCTGCAAGTTGATTGGCTGGTCCCGGCACGCGGGGTGTCCTGTTACGCAAGGACGGACGTTAGGAGTTGAGGGGTTAAAGCACTTTAACGCTCATACAAAGAGTCGTGTTGTTGGTACACGTCGCCTGCTTGTCCTTGACGGCCACGAGAGCCACCACTCTCTTGAGTTTCAAGAGCTTTGCAAGGAGAATAATATCTACACGCTCTGTATGCCGCATCACTCTTTTCACCTACTGTAGCCACTTGACGTTGGCTGCTTCTCGCCGTTGAAGCGCGCATACAGCCGTAAGGTTGAGAGCCTGATCCGCCATCACATCAAACACATTACTAAGCTTAAGTTCCTGCCAGCCTTTAAGGCAGCGTTCAGTCAATTGTCCACTTCAGCTAATATCTGCTCAGCCTTTCGAGGCGCAGGCCTTGTACCTCTCCAACCAGACGCTGTGCTCTCAAAACTTGACGTGCAGCTGAGTACACCTACTCCAGCTGCTCTGCCAGAGGCTCTCTAGGAGGCTCGTACGCCGAGCAACGTATGTGAGCTTGAAGCTCAATCAACGTTGATATGTGATCGCGTTCAGCAACACAAGAGCTTATCGTCTACCTCTATCATTAAAGCAATCAATCAGCTTAAGAAGGGCGCTGAGGTGATAATGCTCTCAGCTGACCTAATGCGCGATCAGATTGCCAGCCTTGAGAAGGCTAATGAGGCAGCGTCAGCGCGCAAACAGCGTAAAAAAAGCGTATACAGCAGCGAGAGGTCTTAACAAAGGGAGCTGGCGAGGATATACTCGCTCAACGAGAGGCTGATCAGCAGATTGCTTGTGAAGAGCGTTAAGGAGGAGAGCAATCTGGCTGCAGCCGCTAGGCTCTCGCGCGCTGTAAGAGGTGCAGGGAGACTGACCACAACTCACGAACGTGCAAAAAGAATACTTAGAATACTACCTAATCTACTATATTAATATCTATATATTACCTTATAAGGTGGTTAAGATATACGTGTATAGAGGTGCGCAAAGTTGGTAGGGTGGACCGCTCGCTTGTACGGACCGCTCGCTTGTAAAACACGTTAGTCATCTTTCCTCATTCTTGATCTGTAAAATATTTACATTCAGGGTAATTTGTGTTTTAAGTTTGTGACTTTGATTCTCTGACAAGATTGTAATGGTAAGCAGACAATAGGCCTTGGTAATAAAATCTTGCTCCAGCAATAACCATAATATGCATGACATTATGACTAAGATCTGATAAAATATTCCCTCCTAACGTATTGTCGAGGATCTTGGTTGAATAGATTGCTCCTCCAATAGTGTTGGTGATTACAAAAACCCAAAATGCTTGCAAGATATCAGATTGGCCACCTAACACGTACCACTGGTGTAAAAATTGGAGCGCCGGTAAAGCTGCGAATCCTCCGAATGCAACATGCGTGACAATACGGCTCTGTCTACCGTTGGTGTGATAGAACTCCAGGCTTGAAAGGCGGAAAATACAAAAAACCGCTGCTATAGTGATGATAATACTGTACACCCATTGTGTCATTTCTTGAGAATCAAGGGAGAAAAATACAAACGATACTGAGGTAGCCCAGATGAGAGTAATGATTCTGAAATGATCGATGCGGCACCACAAGTCAGCTTGAACATGATTTGCAAAGAGATGGTATAATGCAGAGCATAAGAAGCAGATAAAGACAAATATGAGGTAGATAAGAATCACGCCGGCGTTGCATGTGGGAAGATTGGTACAGGTGCTTATGAAATATACGATACTAGAAAAAAACCAGATAGCTCCAAGCAGATGAGACCATATATTGACTGTCTCAGTATGGATGCCTACTATTGTTCTTATAGACTGCATGTAAGTGCTTGATCTGGGCCGCTGCTGGATTGGCCAGCGGAAGTTTTCTTCACGCATGGTAGGGGGGAAATATTAGGCTGGTCAAGTATGTGATCAGCATGAGATGGCTGAACACGCATTTCTTGCTTCTGTGGAAAATTCAGATGGGTTTGTACTATCTATACTAGTTTGAAAGTGATAATTCACGAATGTTGATTGCAAATAGATGAGTTATATGAATCTTAACTGTGAATGATGCAAAACGATAGCAGTCGATTCCTTTATTACTTGAGACGATGCACACATTAAGCAACTGAGTTATATAAGCTGAATAAATGGAGAAGAGAGTGGATCGGAATCTTTTTCTGTCACAGTAATCGAAAATATTCATAGCATTACGAAATCTGTGATCATCAAGAAAAAGTTAATTAATATGATCCTCAGGCTGGCTTCTTAGCTTGGCCTATCCGGTTGTCCGCATGCAAGAGTGCTATCTATTCGCGACTACTATCACGGAAAAAGTTCAGTAATCTAGCTTTTTACTTACGTTCTCTAATACGGTGCTGATTTTGTGGCGCTGGTAATTACTGACAAGAAAAACACTTTTATTTACATTGCTTACACTTGTTTTGAGTCTCAAATTTATACAAGTTACTTTTCGATTTGGAAGATGGAAATCAAATGTACAAGCAGCCCACAAATCATCCTGGTGGCGATTGACGTCTTCATTTGTGGTCCCTTGTGATATGAATTTAGACGAAATTCTGTTTATGAAGCATCTAATCTACCTCTCGCCTACAGGCTCTTTAGCTTCAAATGATGTGAGGTCTCAGGCCGTTTCTCGCTTAATTAGAAGACCCTGCTCTGTAGGTAGCCTCTTGTTGGTTCACGAGTTCCTGTTTTTAATATATTTGGTAATCATCTCCACGTCAGGATTGAATGTTCAAAACTAAGAAAGTTAGCCACTTAATTGTATGGAGAATGCTTCATTAAAGTTGTCATCTTTAGACGAGCTCTAATCGACAGTTTTGTGACGCGTTGAATTTTGAGGTAGGTGGGTGCTGGAGCGTCGTTTGACGCGCGGGCACGATAAAATATCAGACCTATTACCCATAGGCTTATGTTGATTTATAGGGTTGAAAATTAAACACTAGGCTGAAGCGATTATCCTCCAATCTAGGGAGTTGCTAGATCTAATCCCGGTAGAAGAAATTACCCCTTTTTTGATACAAAAATAGGCTATCAAGCGATGAACGTTGAACAAGCTTATTTAAATCTCAACCCATTCTCTTGACAAGTCCCCGTGCATAAATTATTTAAAAATTATGCAATTTTTTATGATGATTGCAGGGAGCGTTATTAGTGCGACTTAAAAAGAGCCTTGGTGTTATTCTGAATGACGACATACGAGCCATGTTACTGATAAATTGACACGACTGTCAGTTACTAGTATTCGAATAATGATTATATTCGAGAGAGTACCACAACGGCAATTGTTGTGGATTACGCCTGACATGTTAGGGGTAGCAACCTTCTAGGCGGAGCTAATAGCTTACCTTTATGTAATCCACGCAAGGGATCGTTGTGCGCCAGTCTCCTCCTTTGCGCTGACCCGTACCAAAACCGGAATGAGCGTCCTGGCTTAGCGTCGTGCTACGAAAATTTTCTGGTCAGACATTCGTGCCGCTCTTCTGCTGTCATTAGTGGCCCCACTGGCTGGACTGTTACGCTGGCTCGAAAATTGCTCCATAATTTGCTATCAGAATGCGCTACTGCCGTGATGATTATCCAAACTTCAGCCGATCTTATTACCGTCATTGAGTGTGGTAAAGCTTTGACCCTCTTGGACATCTCGCTGCGATACTATCGTAAATGACCTACACCAACGATGGCGATCCTATCTTGGGCTGCGCCTCATGCGAGGTTACGCCATTGATATTGTCGTTGCGTGGGTTGCGTCGATATTGGTGTCATGAGCGGGATCTTGATATAATTTTGACTAACGCTTGAGTCTGCTGCAAAGGAATGTATTGTAGAGAGCCTAGCCTGGGTTCTACACTGGGATTGGATGTTGAGGAAATCTGACATAACATAAATGATTAATTAAATCAGACGTTTAAGAAGTCATTTCGGTGCCCTCTACAGATGCATCTAGAGGACCAGTCTATTACACTAGTTGAGGTTGAAATATTCGTTTTGGAACAGTCAATTGAATACAAAGCAGCCGACATTATGGTAACAATCAGAGGTGTAACATACTCCTGCACAATCGGCTTCCAATTTTTCGCATGTTGCAGAACACTCAACTCACAGGCCCCTGTCTTACCAGACGTATACTATTCGTAGTGGGGATACTTCCAGAAGTCTCAGTGTGGAAGACGGCTCGGAACTGTCGCTAAGGCGCGCAGACATGATGACAGTAATGTGGCCGCCAGGCGCTAACATGCTCTTTAGGTTGATGAGGACAGCGCGGCGCTGGCTTGGAGGTAGATAGTCGAAAATGTGGACGAGGAAGATGACATCGTACTCTGACGGCTATCATATGCTAATCGCAAGGTGAGTATTAATGTTGCCGTCCATCACGTCGCCTTGCCCAAGGTGGACGCGCTATACTGGCGTGCCCGCAGGCGCGACAGTGAGGCTATCCTGTTGATAAGAGGGGCGTTTTGAAGACATTTTTGTGGTTGTAAATTCGATACCTGAATAATTCCATGATCACTAAATGTCACTCTGCAAATATGAATCTCCTGCGTAGGAGTGATCGTGTGTGATTTCGAAAAACGTAGATACCTCGTAAGAAGGGAGCGGTTAGTTATTAAGTAACTAACGAAATATTCAAATCCAGGCTTTGTAGCATTCCAGAGCGACGAGTACATGAATACTAGCGTCAACTCTTCTACGTAGCACTAAGCGTCGCTCAACCCTCCGTCAACTCTATCAAAACCTAGGTGTCAACAAAAATCAAGTGAGAAAGCTGCATCTAAGGCTCTACTGTTAAGTTTGATTACTCTAAAACTTGCGCATGCATAATTTACTGACGTTGCAGGTATATTGGCACACTGCGTACTGCTGCATGTACTAAAAAGCACACAGCTAGACGTCTTAACAATAGAACGAGGAAAAAATTAGGGGCAAAAAGTGTCACAACGTCGTAGTTGCGCAGCAATCAACAGCGATGTTAAATTGTTCTAGATGTTACATTTATTTTAGCTCTCCTTAACGAGTAATTAAGATGTGCTGAACATCTTTTTTTTAGTGTTATTGTTTTTATGTTGTACGATTCTGGTCGCGGTCGCTGTTATCATCTTATTAGTGCCATCTCCACCCTAGTCTGCCGTCCCTTCGTCATCTCCAACGACGCTGAGCGTGAGTTACATAGTCGAATGTTGTTACCGCTGTTAAGAGCTGCAAATGAAAATAATACGGCACGTCTTAGACGCTAGGGATTATAATCAATATATTGAGGTCTCTTAGAGTAGCATCTACATGTCTTGGAGAAAACAAGGCTCTACTGACTTAATAAATGCGTCTCAACTAAAAAGCTAAATCTGACTAAACGCTACACGCCAAAATGCATTGTCCCTGGGTATCATATTATATAAAGCAGCATTAATCAGAATACGTCTTCTTGTTATCGAACGCCCTTCCTGGCTCTGTTTATTATTCGATTGCTCCGCCTTAACGGTTGTTTGTGCTTGTTTTTTGTCGTTGATATCGTCGTCTTCAGTATTCGTGCTGGTCGTGGGGCTCTTTTCGAAGTCGCGTTGGTCGGTAATGGCAATGGTGATAAAGAGGATGAGGATGATGAGGATGGATTTAATCGATTTGCGGAAGATGGTAGCGTGTCGGAGGTTGACTGAGGGCTTAGTGTCGCTTGTTCAGTTTGCATAGCTTTAAGGAGAACAAGGGTGCTAATAATATAACGTGCCTAACTATGATAGGTATTGCCGCGAAGCATGGGCATTAACTGGGTTATGTTGCGCGTAATGCTAGAGTCCAAGAACGTTTCCAGGACTGTATCTTGCAGTTCTATGTCAATGGTCTTAGAACTCTCACGCAGGCGCTCTTTGACAGCAGCTTTTAATGTGGCATTTGCAGGCCTAACATGTCTAGTCTTAAGCATCACATCCGCGACGACGTTTTCGAAGTCGCGGCGATCTATCAGAGGGATTTTTTCATAGTTGTACTGGGCGTCCTAATTATCGAGCACTGAAAGCGGAAGCGGGTAGATGGCGGCATGGGCGGGCTGCGTACCATCATCTTTCTTCAGGTTGCGCGACGACGCCGAGGGCGAGGTCGTGGACGGAGCGAGAGTTGGAGAGACGGCTGGTGTAGGTATTTGTCTACACACTGCTTGGGTTGCTGAGGCGGGAAAAGTGGTAGTCATGGCGTTACGTGCTGTGGAATTGGAGAGAGTGTTGTCCGAGTCCAGGCATTACCGCGGATGCCAAGCCCTATGAACTAGCTTGCTGACAAAGCTCTGCTCACGTCTTCTCTACGCCTTCACTGCTCAACGCGACATGAGACTCACAACGACAAAGACATGATAGAACCCCTCTCTAGTAACTCTGACAGCGATAGCGACTGTGAACGCAACAGCCGGGACTTACAGTCGTGTGATCCCTATTTTGGACTCCATAAGCATGGACCTTCATGCGCGGGACCGACCAGAGCCCTTCTATATCCGCTGTCATCGGAAGCTCAACGCTGTTGCGATGGGGAACCCACGACAAATGAATCACCATCGACATTATCCACCGTGGTACCTCTGCGCCTGTGTGAGCATACCACAAACTTTTCAATTGGCTCGTTCAGATTGGGGCACGTGACCCTGAGATGCACGGAAGACGATGATGGTGTAGGCTATGTTCAGGGCTTCCATGCCGCCATCTATCCAGACCCAGACAGTGATGATGCAGACCTATACAACCCTACACCCTATGCAATCATTTCCGTCTTATCTACTGAAGACAGCACAATCCACGATATTCATCCGGGAAAGCACTTTCGACTGACAGCGGACCGCGCCTGGGTGATACAGGCAACCAAACTTCATCGCTTTGGCATTGTACTTATTTCTGCCTGCGATTTATCTAATGCTCTGCTGTTAAAACATGTAGCAAACAGCTTCGACCAAGTCATCCTTCAGCCCGATGCGTTGTCAACACTCAGTAGCAGCATCACTTCGCGAGATAATCGCAAGGGAACAGTAGCACTTTCCACCATCACAGCCGATTCGCCATCACAGCCGATTCGCCATCACAGCCGATTCGCCAATATTGCGTCAAGAATCACTAGACCTCCTCACAGATAGAGTTGCGAAATCGAAAGCCAGCGATACAATTGAACTACTATCCAAACCTACCTCTGCTCATTTAGACGATGTGGAGCCTGTACTACTATCGCTCTCGCGTTCACCACCATCAAACAGACAAGAAAGTCCCGCACCCAAAATTATTTTCGAGAATACCAAGACGACAGTAACGCTGATCAAGCACGATGGTCAGCTCATGGTTCGTAAAAGGCCGAGAAATGCGTCCATCGCAATCGCCGCACGAGAATGGGAGGCTGAAACACAAATACTCGGCCAACTCTCACATCCCTACATTATTAAGCTAATCAATTTCAGCTCTCTTGATTTATCACTCTATCTTGAATATGGCGGTCGAAGCCTAGCAGATCTTGTCAATGCCACAAATCATTTCACCGTCGCTCGTGATCTCGCCAAAGTCCAGAACAAGATCTGGATCCAGACAGTATCCGCACTTAGCTACTTATCTATGAAAGACATCCTACATTGCGATATTAAGCCCCAAAACATCCTTCTATCAGACGACCACCAGACCGCCAGGCTTTGCGACTTCGGCCTTGCTCGCAGAGCAGAAGATCTCAACAAAACTGGTGGTAGCCACCACTACATAGCACCAGAATACATGGTCTCAGGGGTAAGAACCCTCGCCTCGGATGTTTGGGCATTGGGCGTGACGATGCTGTTTGTGCTTAACATTATTCCGCTACCAGCTGCAGGTGCCTGGCGCATCAGCCGTCTCAAGGATGATGAAGACACGCAGCAGAAGATGAGGAAATGGCTCCATACTGTGTCAATCGCGAGAAATAAAGTGCCTGAACAATGGGCTGTACTAAGGGAGATGTTGGAGCCAAACCATAAGAAACGAATTTCAGCGACGGCGCTGTTGAAAATGCTCGTGTCTGAAGCTAGTGCGACAGTTGAAAAGGTTAAGACGGTGGCGTTGTTGGTGGCATAGACCTTCGCTAATTTTTTTAATTGTCAAGTATCTATCATCTTTCTCTCTGCCTAAAGCTACATAATGATAGTTTGAAGTCTGCATGTCCTAGTACTGGGTTGTGTAGATGTGCACAAGGAAGTAAAAGCCACAGCACTGATATTGCGGTACAGTTGATAACGATTGCGGCTTCACTCTTACTCGCAACTGCAGTACCGTTCTGTAGCGTTCAATAGGTGACCATCAGCTGCCCCGCCGTCCTGAAGGCTTTCCTGGACACACATACCTAGGTGAGTTCATTTTGGAATAATCAACAGCACAACTTTCTTTCAGACGTGAGCCTAACGACTTTGGGGACGGCCTCCTTCCTTCGTGAGATAGATCGACTGATAACGTGAGATTTCGGATGCCAAGCGATATCTGTTCCACAATCTGCTGAGCTTGTACGGCGTATCGTAAGTAATGAAAATCTACGGTGAGACTCTCGCAATCGCTCTCGAGGCGGATGGTCCTTGACAGTGTTGTTGCCTAGATCGCTGTATCCTGAGCCAGCGATATCGGAACACGGCACGTGCCTTTGACTCGCTTAGATTGGTGTTCAGGGGCTCTTTTGCCGTCCAACTGGGGTTAAAAAAAAATAATCAGTAAATGGCCATTAAACACCAGGCCACATACGCCCCGCAAGTCTTTGAAGCCTCATTTTAAAGTGCTCATGGTGGACGCTACGGGGCTCACAATGCTCCTAGATCGAACGGGCCAGAAACGCAGCCCCTACTAGAAGCACTCATGAGGTCGTTACCGAAATTTAGCCAGTGTTTGCCCAGCCCCAACTTGTCGCAACCTGCGACGCAGTACAAGGGTCACGCAGTAGGCGTATCAGCAGTGTGCGTAGCTCGTCTATCTAGTTCGTGGTACGCGCGGTGAGTGCTTGCACTTAGCATCATAAGCAAATTGCTATCTAATGATCATCTGATTTAGCATTTTATAATAGCCCACATAGCTTTTTTCGGCTAGTCATGTTATCGTGCACAAATTGTATCGCTGTATCGCTAGCTGTTTACGTTTCATCTTCTCCAGTTACTCATTTGCTGTTGTTCACGATTCATTCTTGCAGTAGATGGATTTCATCAAGTAATGTAATGTCCCTCCCTACACAGCGGAACCCCCTGTAGGCCGAAAACGACCAATGAGAGCGCAAAAATAGCAGGTATCGCGATCTAACGCAGTGTCTCATTGGCTATTTTCGGCCCATCGGGGTTTTCGCCACGTAAGGAGGGACATTGTATCATCCTTCAAGTTAGTGATTTCTTGTTGCGGCCGTTGGTATCTCTTATGCAGTATTGCTTGATTCATCATTGAAAATTTTCCGTAGACCTTAGTTCCACGGCGTGCTGCACTATCTGGCCAGTACCCCCGACTGCGATCAAGTACAGAGTCACAATGATGACAGGCCACTCTACGCTCAGGAACCATGCGTGTCAGATTGCTACTTGTATTGATATATGATGGGTTCCTGTGATTTCAAGCCCACTTGCTTGTGGAGCATCACCCTTACTCCAGCTTTGTACACTGCCTGCCTACCGCTCTCGTTGCTGAGATTTCAATCCAGTCTCGATATCACCATTTTAGACCGTCTCAATATGGGTCATAACCCAAGATCATTTCAAGTCTCTACTAACATCAACTACAAGCAAGGTTACTTGCGAGTTAAAGTTGTCTAACCTTGGCCGATCCCACACTTACAGTTGCGCTCTGACATCAGGAAAGTCGCGTAGACCTGGCATGATTATCGACTGACATATGCAGGTGCCCTGAGTTTCTTGACAGAAGCAATGATGCTGCTTCTTATGCTTTGAATTCTATCACCTCTTTGCAGACTACGTTCACGCAGATTTTTGATGTTATGTAGATCATTTTGGAATCACCATCCTAATCTAGGCCAAGTCAGTTTCTTTGGAATTTCTCTTTTGATTCATAAAATACTGCATAACAGGTGCACAGCATTTCGATTGATGTCCCCCTAAAGGAGAGAAAAACACCATGTATTGGAGAACGAAGTAGGTCAATAGTCTTTAATTAACTTTATTTTTCTTCATTTCTATTGTAGTAATCCATCTAACTTACTTAACTAAATGCAATAATGCCTGTGCAGACGTTAGTCCATGAGGCGCTGTTTTTCCTAAGGTTAAACTCTCTGCATTAAAGGACTACATCAACGCTAACATGACAATAATCAATATTAACACATGGCATTTTTTGTCTAGAGGGCTTTCTCATCATTTATAGCCATATTAATAAATAATACATACACACCAGTACAATATTGCCCAGTATCATGAAAGCCTTCACTACACGCATTACAGCAACCCTCTATCATAGCACTCCAGTCTCGCTTCTACTTCACCTGATATACAAAAAAATTCAAATAACTCTTAGAGACCAAAAATCAGATCAAGAAGCTTTACCACTATAATTGCTTATCTGACGCTAAAATTTGTGTAATGCTGCTTAGTCATGCTAAAGTGCCTAGGTGACCTATAAAGTGCTCATTGCTCCTGTGAGTTTTTATCGCTCTATCTCTTTCCTCGTTGAAGCCTATACCCTGATTTGCATCTAGTTCCGCTCAATTGTTTATCCTCATCCCTCTCCAATTTTAGCCCACAAAGCCGGGACTGTCTGCCGTTTTTTTATTGATAGCACAGTCTTTCTCCTAGCCCTGTAGCTTGCTTCTTCAAACATCAAAGTCAGACATTTAAATCCGCCATGTTTGATAGTAAATTAGCTTCTCGAGCAGCCTCTCGTGGGGCGGCCGATCACTCGTGTTCAGGGTGTGGTCAAGTAACGATGAACGTAACCATACCAGGGTTAAGTTCGATCCCTCAGGAGAAGATACAGGTAGCAGCCCTTGCCATAGCGAATTCAATTCACCGAATTCCAGAAGGTCAAATGATTGATCAAAAGTCGATAACTGTCAGCTGTCACGGAAATGTGAATTTTCGTTTGAAGAAGTTAGACAACCAGAACGATGACGAAGAAAGATGGGATAAGGAATTCCAGCCATTGACGACAGCTAAGGCTACAGCAGACCAGGCCTGGAGGTTATTGGATTATTGGCAAAGTTCTATGCTCTTCGTATATAAAGGGGATACCAAGTGATCAGTTTTCCTTGCTACGGACCTAGATTCGTTAGAGGAATTAGTTAAAACAGGAAACAAGGCTAAGGTTATTAAAGCTATCTCATCGATTCAAGTTGTGAAATTTGGTGAGCTTAGTTCCGGAATGAGATAAAAGATCAGTACATTGTCAAAATAATAGTTGTGATAGTATGTCTTACTTTGTAATTATAGTATCTTCCTAACTTCAATGTAACCAAACTGTGTAGGACTTAAAAATGTTCTGGCTCCATGAAATTTGCTACCGTGTCCGTGCACTCAATGCGCGGATTCACTCAATGCGCACCTATCAGAAACTAGCCTAAACTTCAACACGACGTGAATCCACTAAAATAAACTTAATTAAGACTGCAATTAATGCTATTAAAGCGCTAGAGTTAGGAGAAGATTTTTTATATTTAAAAATAGCTAAAAAGTATAGTGTTGTGCGTTTAACATTAACTTAAAGGCACTAAGCTATTACAGCGTTGCGTGCAGCTAGTGCATTTACGCGTTAAAAGCTTAGCCTACAACAAGAGCAGGAGCTTATTAAATATATAGAAAGGCTTACTAAGCAAGGCTTACTACCTACACAAGAGATAATTTAAAATTTTGCCTCTTGTGTAGCTTAAGAGACTGTGAGTAAGAGCTAGGTTACACGCTTTATTAACTAGAATTCACACTATCTTATATCACAATAGACAACTAGTATAGACAGCAATTGCTATAAGGCTGATTTAGGGGCTAAATATAAGCTCTATTTTAACCTGTTAGGCGAGAAAATTAATAAGTATAACGTTATGCCCTGCAATACATATAATATAGATAAGAAAGGCTTTCTCCTTAGTATCACTAGCTAATTAAAACAAGTGTTTAGCAGGAGAATGTAGGAGAAAAAGGAGGTTACAGCAGCTATCTAGGATGGCTTACGTGAGTGGATAACCCTTATAGCATGTGTATGTGCAGATAGATTAAGCCTGCTGCTAAGTCTTATATTTAAGGCTGCTAAAAAGGGCATATAATTAAGCTAGGTTAAGGCAATTAAAGCTAAGAAACATAAGATTTTTGTTAGCTTATCACCCTCAGGATAGACTAATAACAATATAGGCCTTGCCTAGCTTAAGCAGGTGTTTAATTGCCACACTAAGGCAAAGGCAAGGAGATCTTAAAGGCTACTTATCCTTAATAGCTATAGATCTTACGTTTCTATAGATTTCTTAGATTACTGTAATAAGAATAGAATCCTTGTTACTATCCTTCCTCCTTACTTAACCTACACGCTCTAGCTACTTAATGTAGCTATGCTTAAGCCTCTCTTAACAGCATATTTAAAGGAGCTCTTAACTTACCTTTATAATAGCCAGGGGCTCTACCTAGTTAAAAAAGGTGACTTCTTGCCTCTGTTCTAGAGAGCCTAGCAACGCTCTTTTTAAAAAGAGACAATACTAAAGTCTTTTAAGACAACAGGCATCTTACTATTTAAACTAGCTAAGATACTTAAAAGATTTACTTAGGATAAGCAGGAGTTACTAGAAGGCTTACCTCCTATTAAGACTAATTAGAGGAAGTTAGAAAGGCTGTTACATAAGGCAGTAGTTAATAAAAACACAGAAGAAGCTAAAAAGCTTAGTTAAACACTCTACTCCCNTTTTAAAAAGAGACAATACTAAAGTCTTTTAAGACAACAGGCATCTTACTGTTTAAACTAGCTAAGATACTTAAAAGATTTACTTAGGATAAGCAGGAGTTACTAGAAGGCTTACCTCCTATTAAGACTAATTAGAGGAAGTTAGAAAGGCTGTTACATAAGGCAGTAGTTAATAAAAACACAGAAGAAGCTAAAAAGCTTAGTTAAACACTCT